>JAYKAV010001111.1:2016575-2033353 GCA_035582835.1 Phoebastria nigripes | reverse complement strand
TTTTTTTTTTTTTTTTTAAATAGCTTAAGGTATCATGTAAAGGAATGCTTTACCATTTTCAGGAGAAGAGGAACACAAGTTAAAATCCATTTTCTTTCTCTCCATTTCTGCATTGCGCACATTCTCACGGTTCTGTATGACTTTTGCATAGTAGTTGTCACAAACTTCTCTGGAGGAAGAACACAGCTAAGTGATTTCCTCGGTTGAAGATTTAGCATTAATTTTGCGGGTGTGTTCATTCTAGGATTTGAAGACAGACTTAAAAATCTCTGTTGTCTAAAAGCAAAACTGAAGCTGGGGGTTTAACATACGAATCTTGGTATTAGACAATTACTTTTCCTTCAGTTTTCAAAACATTACATAAATTGTAAATAACCCCATACTGAGGAGATAATTTCATCACGTGATTAGCTATTGTCTGAAGGGAATAGCAGAGGGTAAAGTACAAAATGACAGAATTCTACTATTTTTCCTCTCTAGAGTTTCAGATCAACACATTCATCTCATCCTCTTGCCCTCCTAATTATTGTGCAATGGCAGTGCGTGTCTTGAAGCAATGCCAGAGAAATGGTACATGCATTTCCATGGCAAGTGAAGCAATCCTCTGACATCCAACTACAAAATACTTGGGGATCCATAAAGGACAAAAAGATACCCAATAAAATATTTAGATAGCACCAGTTCTTCATGCTGACAGAGCCTAAAATTAAAAATTGAAAGTCTAGATTAACTGCACAGAACCTACACATAGATATGAATAGTTAAAGAGGGCATAGCCTCATCTTGTTTTTATATAACAGTTACTGCCATCCATTCACTAGCACCAGTGATAGCCATAGCCACAAATTTTTTAAACAGAAGTTACTCATTTTGGAATCTTCTCATTTACCTTACAGGGCTCAGAGGAAGAAGGGTAATTCAACAGGTTACAGCAAACTGGCCACATCTTGAATGAAAGCATGCAAACGCATGTTTAATTAACAACACATATTGTTGCTCTGCTCATCTAACTTCCCACAGCCTGCTACACCAGCTTTGACAGATTTTCATAACAATAAAATGCAATAAATGATTTTAAGTCCTGAAGGAATCTAAGCTGCAATGTAGGAAAGCTGTGAAAGATAAATGATGTCTTAACTAATTTTATGATTTATTATTCCCCCAACTTTGCTCATCTTGTGATTCAGGAGAACTCATTTTTCTATTTGGCAGATAGCTATGTCAACCGTGTTAATAGGTACTATTACCATCACATAAATATGTTTGTGAAAATAAGTGTGGTTTCACTATGATGCTGACCTCAGCACTTCAGTTTTATTACAAGCACAAGATCTGTCAGTAACAAAAATTGATGCACTTATCCAGAGATTCTGCTTGTCTGCCACTAGCATTTTCTTCATTTTTCTTCCCCAAAAGTTCATCTTTAAGCAAGTGCAGATTCATGGTTTAAATTACTGTCTTGACATATCATCTGTTGCTTTGTAAATTCTTACAAAGAACATAATTTCCACAGTCTTTAGGAGATAAAGGATCAATGTTAACCATCACTGGGGGCACTGTACTGATCGGAATTTAACATGGACTGTGTAAACCTAAATGGACTTAAAACTTGCTATTTGAAAGACTTCCTCAGCAAACGTTCAGGCTAAGAATAATCTTAATTGAATAACTCCATTTAATACTAATAAGATGCTTTTAGGTGTCAGGACTCAACACCTGAATTTTAGGGTGAGACTTTCCAAACCACAACAGTTTTGTCTGAAATTGAGTACTTTTGGTATTTGGTGGGAGTAGGTTTATGCCAGTGGTTAGCAATACTGAAGTTCTGTCCACTCTGTCTAGGCTGTTTCAGTAAAAGTACAGTATAAAACATAATTCAGCACTGCCTGATTTTAAACCTTCATCTTCCAGTGCTGGTACAGCATCTGGACACAGTCAGCTTACAGGTCCCTGACTGTGAGCATAACTTTGTACTAATCCTTGCAGAGCTTAGAGGAGCCTTAGGACTGTTTTAATCTCAACGAGCAAGTACTGATTGCCAGAGGGCTACCTGAAAAGATGAGGATAAACAGAGCACAGTACAGGTGGTCCAGATTTCTTCCCTGTCCTCACACTCAACAGTGGATGCACATGCTTTCAAAATCTGTTGTCAGGTGTTCTAATAACATGATGCTTTCTCATCTGGCTATATCAGAATAAATTATATTCGGAGGAGTGTGGGCAGATCTTAAGGTAACAATAAAAAACTGATTGCTTTCCAGACTTGCAGTGCAAGTGTGGCAATAAATTGATTCTGAAGTACTCTGATACTCAAAGCATCTACATTTAATTGTATTATTTCTGAACGTGATTCTCATTCTAGATGCCTTCAATTTGATTTGGTGCTCCCAATACATATATATACACACCTTCAAGAATTTTATACCTTCTTGATATCTGTCAACATGATTGGCTTCTCACATCCCAAAATACAATTATTTGTGCACGATCTTGGTGATCATCCTTTCTTGCCAAGATATTTGCTGCTTGAACAAGTCTACGGAGCTCAAGTCCGGCAGACACTTCTGAACTACTCCTCTAGCAGACATCTGGATTCAGTGACCAACTAGACCATCCAGATTCAAGATTCTTCCTAACTTAACACTAACATATCAATGCCTAGAAATTCTGGCAACTATTGTAATCCCACTTTTTCAAGTAAAGCGGCAAAGATAAGAAGGAAATGAGCTCTTTGTGCACTGCCATTTGCTTTATGCTTGAGACTTAGCCATCATCATCTCCCACAGGATTCTCCCATAGCAAAGCTTCATTGTTTTCTCTTGGCAAGAAATAGCTACTGATTTTTCAAGACCACCRGCACAATGTGTGGTATAGTCAGAAGGTTGTTTTTCAGCAGTTAGCCAATACTTTTAAACTATCAGCTGCTAGAATAGCCTTTGGACTGCAGGAGCAGGAACAATCCTGGTTAATCTCATAACGCAGGGAAACCAAACCAGTGCAAAGCCACCTTCCCCTCTTCTCCCGCCTTGTTCAGCTGTACTCAGAGCTTTGGGCCTTCATTATGCATGGGAGAAAATAAAACTTGTTTACTATTATGCCTTCTAGGTACCTTAAATCACACAAAACATTCCTGGATCCCCACAGTCTCAGAAAGTGTTTTCTAAGAGAGTGGGTTACTTGTGTTGTTCCTATGGGGTTTTGATGCAATACGGTCAGAGCAGAGCTTGACTGCAGAACAGCAATGTCCTCTTGGAGGATACCTGGTATTCTGCCTCAACCCAATCCATCCCAGCTTTCCAGAGTTCTTAGGAAAAAAAACTTGCAGTAAATCAGGTCAGTTGTTTTCTCAAGAGGCAACATGTATTTTTAAAAGCCAATAAGTTTTATCACTCAGAGGCATGGAAGTTTTAGTGCATCTTTTCCAGTTAAATGAATATAACCAAAATAGCAAACAATACATTGTTTTGCTTAAACAATTTGCTGTTTTACAAGCTGCACCTCACCAGGGCTGTATTTTCAAGATATAGCTATGTTAACAACTTCTTTGCTTTTTCAAACCAATTTTAAAACCTTTCTAATCTTCCACTTTGCTCAGAAGTTGGTGTGAGCTGCCTACCAACAGAAGAGAGACATCAAGAGACTAAAGAATGGAACAGGACAGCCAAAAGGCCCATATTCACTATCATCACTTTATGACATTCTCTAAAAATAAAGGAAGCAGCTAACCATTGAAAACCCAGACTTTTTTTTTTTTTTTTAAACACAAAGGTATATTAAATTCACCATATGCACATACAAGCCACCATAGTAAGTGGGTGATTAACTGCTTTATGCTAGATTCTGAAGGTCATACAAAGAATTTTGCCTTCCCAGTTGCTTTGCAATCTGTCCTGCTTTACCCTGTCATAAACACCTGCTGTTCTGGCAATTGCATTTAAGATGGACTAAAACATCGTAACATCGGTCTTAAACTGGAGCCTGAGCTGGCCCTGGGGAAAATGCCTTACCAGAATTCTTCACTGGAAGAAGGAGAGTGGATGAGGAGATAGGGACAGAAGTTAGTACTGTCTGAACTTGGGCTTTTCATTCAGATGTAGGTTGGGAGGCACATCAACTAAGGGTCTGGAGAAAGACAGGACTGACGGAAACTGCAGCCTGAATATACTCCCAGATTGCCATCTGGAGAAGCTACTCTGCAGTGCAGGGAACCTCAGGAGATGGAACTCCCAGCATGGGGCACCGAAATAATGCCTGAAGTTACGTAATTCCATAGGTGTCTACATTTATACAGGCACCTAAAGGAAAACCAGTAGGTAAATTAGGGTGACAAGCATAACCAGTCCGCATGGCAATGAATTGCAGAAGTCCTTTTAGCCTCCAGGACTTGGGATCTGTGGAGCCAATGGACAGGTTAGCTCTAGTTAGGCAGGGACATCTTCTCTACACGAGCCCTCTCAGAGACCCACTTGAGGATCATGGTGGACAGTCGATGCCAAGTGCCCAATGCAACAACTTCTCCTCAGAAGGACAAGGCACACTCTCACCTGCTAGGCTCCAGAGGGGTTAGTTGTAGCAGGTTTTCCATCTCCAATCCACTCCACTGAGTTTGGACTAACACATCTGTTCTGTTTAACAGCTGTTCTTCTGTTGTAAAAGATCTTCTGTAGTCTTGCACAGCAGAGATCATGTTAAGCCTAGACTGACTTTTATGGCAACAACATCTTGCTGGATAAAAAGCCTTCTTTTATCACGTATCGTATTAAAAATAGTATTAACATCCATTGCAGAAACACGGGGCTGGTTGACACCTCCTATGTGAAGTTGATTCATGCTTGTGCTAAACCTGGGTAYGGTCCAGCTGACACAGTCAGCTAAGTTATTGCACTGCCAGTTTAATATTTTGCCATCTGCTAACTGAAAGCTCTGCTGCCTGCTGGGTCCCATAAAGACTTTTATTTATTACATTACACATGGCAACATCTGCCACAGGATTCAGCTCAGCTTCCTAATTAAACAAACAAACACTACATCTCCAGTACACGATTGGGTCTAACTATTATTTATAAAATCTGAGATAGGTATTTAAAAGATATACATTGTCTGTTCCAGATAAACAAATACCCCTCCTGCAGTTTGGGGCAGTGGGGGAGGGATTGTTAGAACAAGCTTAAGATTCTCAAATGCTCCATTTTGCCATCCCAAAGCAACCAGAAGTTGCTGCATTTGTTATTGTTTTGCTCTATTTTATTCTTTAAATTATTCAATTTACACTAATTAGAAATATAAGATTATTTCAAACCCCTATTAGTTGCTCCCCTGAGTACTGTCTGTCTGTAAAAGCAGGGAAGAATACAACAGTCTCCCCTTGTGCTTGATTTCAGAGAAGAAAGTGGCACTAGATGAAGAGAGACACCTGATCTSAGCAACATTGCACTGTTCAGCCATCACAAAAGACACCATGAATGCACTGCCCAAGTCCATTTCAAACTTCATTTTAATGAGAGAAATCACTAAGAAACTATCACTGGCTATGCACCTATATCAAGGCTCTCCCATCTGTGCTAGTCACCTGCAGTTAAATCAGACTGGGAGAAAAACTGGATGAAATCCAGGCCTAATGAATTCAGTAGGAATGTCACAAGTTCTTCATGTTTTTTAAAATCAGTCCTAAACAAAAATTTAAATTTTATTTAAACTTTAACCCTTCTTTTGCCAATCTCTTTTCTTTTAACCCATCTCTCATTTTAAACATTAAAGGAAGGAAGTCTACAATTCCAAACATGCCACCTCCCCCAAAAAATTTCATTTCCCAGGTTTAACTTTCAAAAAATCAAAGGGACAAAATAGCAGAACTAGAGTTAATTTTCCACTTTGCCACTCTTTCACCCGGTTCTCATTCACTGCATTCAGTTGCAAAAAAGACAAAAGGAGAAGCAAAATTAACCATTGGGGGGGGNGGGGGGGGGGGGGAGGGGGAATGAAAACCTGTTGTTGACTCTAATTCTGTAAAATACAAATAACTTCCTAAAACAGGTGTCTTAGTTTGATTTTTAACCAACTCCAGTTGCCCCTGGTGCCTGTGTCACACCAAGGCAGCCCTTCTATTCTCTTCAAAAATTGGCCTCATTCCTCCTTTAATCAAGAATCAAAAATCATTTAACTTGCACCACAATGATAGGTGTGTGCTGGCTGCCAACATCCCTGGTCCCTTGGGGTAGGAAGTCATCTTAGTCAAGAAGAAAAATGTTATTGTATTTATGAAAATAACATTGATTTTCAGTTGAAATATCATTGCCTTTAAAATATTTTTTCAAAACCAAGGATACCCTCAAGATTTTTCATCCCCAGAGGGTGGTGGCCGCTCTCCTGCGCCTCTGCCAGGCCAGGGTGGGGGGAATCTACAGGTTTCACCCAACAATGCAGTTCCCTAGGGGTGCCGGTTCAAGACATCAGCTTCACTCTGACATGCCAAAATATGCACCTCTACAGCCATGTTATTGCCATAGAAATGAATCAATATAAGATAATACAGGCTGCTAAATCATCTGCTATTAAGAAGCTCCAGACGCTGAGCTATTCAAGAGTAACTTAACAGACTCTCTGCCTACCTTAATTTTTCAGCATTAGAAAACCTCCCTATACTGTACAATTCCTTTGCCACAACACAAATAAGACAAGAACCATATTAAACAACTTATCTCCTCCATGTTCCACAGCACCTATATATAGAACATTTACAAAAATCCTTTTATTTCTAAGGTGAAATGCCAGCCTAGAAAAACTGCCAGCTCTAAGTGTTCAGATTAAGCAAGATGTGCTACAGGATATGTTTGATGTTAACTGCTTTCAATTAATTTTGGAGTATAACATTTGGATATTTACAGGCTCAAAGAAATTATGAATCTTTTTCCATATCACTGGTACCTGCACAATGAATTATTTATGATTGAATCATCACAAACAGACAACACCCAACGATACGTGATCTTTATTATCTTTCTTCTCTAGTTCAGTTAGTAAGTCTGCCATCACTTTTCTGAAGACCCTGTAGTTCGGCACAAAAGGAGGTGGCAATAAAGAGACAGAAACCGAATTACTTGCACATAAAAAGATGAACACATCTGCCAGGTGCTGTCAGCACCAACAAAGACCAGGTTCAAACAGCTAGAAGTTGCCCCTTAAAGCTAAAAATTCCCATGTGCCCCAAGCTTATGGGCTCACTGGATACCTTCCCAGGTAGCTTTAATTAGTGATACTTTCCTACTTACCCTGTCCTATCTGGCCCTGTCTTGTTCTAGCCTTAGCCCTTGTTTTAAAGGAATTTCAGAAGCTCACTCTGTTCAGGTGCCTGCTTTCAGTGAGAGACCCCCAGGCACTGAGCCATCCACACTGCAAGCACTGACAGGCAGCAAGCCCTGCACAACAACTTTCATAGCAAAGCCCTCAATTTGCACCATTAGTTTCCCTTATTAGCACGTGATTCTTAGGGAAGGGGGAGATGACAGAACAGACTGCCGATGACCCCCTTCTCCCTGTCCCAGGCAGGTGCATTTATCGGTCTGTTCATGTCTGCGGGCTCAGAGCACTGAGCCAGGCAAGTTGATGCTGGAGGAATTTTGGGCAGGGAGCGAATGCCAGTAAGTTTGCTCTGTTATAATATCTCATCATGCTTGGAGGCAGAGAGCCTCTCTTTCCAGCCTTGCAGGGATACAGGTTAGTCTTTGGAAGCAGTTCACGCCTTTATTCATCCACCCATTGAAGCAGAAGGCTCCTTACATTCCATGGCTTCAGGACACAAAAACGCCCTGCCCTCCAGGCTCAGCCATATCTTTCATTTTTCCTGTCTACACACCTCAAATAGGGACGACCTCTCTGATAATTACATCCATACAAATAAACAGGTTAGCAATCCTGTCCTGTTCATGAATGTACTTCTCTCCCTGATGAAAAGCTATCTCAAGAACAGCTGGACAAAAGCAGATACCTTACAACATGGCATTTCTCCCCGTCAGACGTCACTGTGCTCTTCAGTATTCCAGTTTAAATATTTCTAATGCCATACATTACTTTGTCTTGATCTAGCACTCTGTGTTTCAGGTCCTAAAAATTATATCTCATAGAACTGGTGTTTCTTAACACTTTCTCACACATTGTAGATGAGCAGGAAATTTCAAATACTTAAGGAGATGTTAATAGAATTTGACAATTTGCATCAAGCAAGAATGTGTCCAGTCCTCAGAACAAGAGTCCTGGGAAGAGGTTGTGATAGCTCATACTGGTGCCCACAGAGAGAGCCTCAACCAGGAAGGGAAATTATCTCGAGGCCTTGCCAATCAGACATGCACTTCACCATGGGCAATTACTGCTTCTGGGTGACGTGAGCTGTACAGCAGTATTTGTCAAACTGACGGGTTTCTACTTTCGCATAGTTGCTTTTTCTGCACACGTTCCAGCGGTCGCTCCTGCAGCCGTTCAGTTCAGCTGAACCGAATCCCAGCCTTCATGCAAGAATCAAAAGATCTCACCACTGACACAGCAAATCCTTCTTTATGCCACATAATTCCTTGTGCTCCTGGGTCAGTTCCCAATTCAATCGGGAGCATGTCCCAGATGTTTCCTAACACTGTTAAAGGCAACAGTTCATTTCTGTTCAGGATCATTGCTAGGAAATGTCCTGTTGACAAGATTATCCTCTATTCACAGAAAGACCATTCCAAGAAGGACAAGCACAATTGATCCTAATTATCTCCTACACAAAGCATGAGAGCTCAGGAGCTGGTCTAAGGGTACAAAATTCCCTTCCACAGCCTGACATTTCAGCTTATGCGCTTTCAAAGCCAGTGGCTCCTGAAGATGGGGCAACAGTAAAAGAAAGAATTGAAAAGTAAGAGTTTATATTAAAAAGAACTTTAACATTAGCAGAATGTGTCTGTTTGCCACCTGCATTGTTTTTATCGGTACACCAGGTAGATTGCAGCCTGCCGTTTTTTCAGAAACCAGTGTGTCTGCCTGTAGACATCTTACTGTCTAYAGCATAACACTCAGGCCTCAAAATGCCATGCCATTTTTTGTGTAGACTAAGAATACATTAATACCATAATCATCAACCAACACTCAACAACTGTGTTGGTACCAGATAAATCCATATGTACGGATTTGCTATTAACTGATAGTGATACAATGTATCACAATGTCATATCTGGCCCAGACAAATACTTACTCACTGCTACTCTGAAATTACACCGATTTCTCACCCTCTCTGCTGAGGCTTTTTAGGTGCAACATCCACTCAGACCCACTCTGTGCCACCCAGTGATCTGGAAGTGGTAGTGGAAAGGCTCAAGTCCACACAGCCATTAACTTGTCAAGAGAATATAGACTAATGCAGAGCTGTTCAGGTGTTGCTCCTTCTCCTAGTAAAGCCCAACAGAATTTAGCAAAACCAAATCAATTCTATACCTGGAGTTAAAATAAAATTTGCTAATGATGGAAGAATGACCAGTGATTTAAGGGCTTCATTGTCTRTTTGTTTTTATAGGGACTTTTGTGTAATTGTACAAAATCCTAGTCATTGCATAAAGAATTTTCTCCATTTTTTAGCAGATTCCTACTGTTTTTGGAGGGCAATTACATTCAGTAGAACTTTTCCATGGAAATCCCCTCAACTGTTGCTCTACTAAATTCCTTTTAGTTCAAATAATAGAACACGACTCCCAAACCCTTCTCTGACCCAAGGAGCCCTAAATCTGTAGCATTCTGCACTTTTCATCTGAGGTTTTCCTTGAAAGCACTGACCCAGGTTTTTTCTTGCCAAAATACTAATTAACAGTGAAAATAAAAGAAACAATCCTATCAAAAACGGTACTGAAAGTAACTGCTGGGACATTCACTTTTGAAGACGTACAGAATGTGACTCCAAAAAATGACAAGTGAAACTTCAGCCTAATTGAAGAGAAAATTGGAGAGAATATCAAAGTTCCCCCTGAAATGGCTGATTCAGTATGCATGGAAAATCTAGAGAAACATCGCATGATCTCCCTGGACCCTCTGAGACACAAACAATGCAATTAAAAGGAAATATTGACTTCCACTCTTGATGGTATTACCTGAGGGATAGCAGATGCCAGATAGTTCAGTGTTTATTAGAAGCAAGTAGCAAGTTGGCAATTGAAATTGGCTCAACCCTCTCTCACATTTTTGTAATTTTATAACACCATATGGTCACTACAGATTTCTCTGACTATCTTCCGGTTTAAGTTCAGCTGTTTCACAGAACATTTAAACTGAAGTTAAACATATTGAAGATATAATGATAAGCAACAAAGATATTTTAGTGGGGGGCTGTAAAATTACTAAGAAGTGCAGATTGCTATTTGAATGAGTTAATATTTGTTAATAAAATGCTTAGTACCTCTGGTCTTTGGGGTCTGACCAACCAGATGAAGTGTACACTGATCCCCAGACCTCACAAGACCACAACAAGACTGCTGGGCTGAACTGAAGCACGACCCTGAGAGCACAATGAACCCCCTGAAGCATGGTGACACACCATGGCTGCTGACAGCTCAGAAGATGGGCACATAGTACATCGTATTTAAAGCTTTATAGAACTTAACAGCATCCTGTGCTGCCTTCAGAAGTGAACAGCAGACTAGTATTATGTGCCCAGTGTCATTCACCTAGGTGAAAAGTAATTGCATTTTGCTAATGCTTGCAAGGATGAAGAAAAGCCAGTACTAGGAGGGTATCATGATTCTGCACTGGTATTGTCACTTACATTAGTTTTGTACCCCACATTCTGCTACACTATGCAAACTAACCCAGTCTTTCCATGCCTCTGCCTTCCTCCACCATTCCCTCTCTCCAGAGCTGGCACAGTGCTAGCTACAGTCTTTCTGTTCCAGCAACAAAGAAGGGAAAAGCTGCAAATGGGCTCTAACAGTCCTTCCATTCCGTAGCAAAGTGCCAGAACAAAGCTGCTGCAGATGTGGGGTCAACATCTTCAGCCAGGAGGCTGGTGAAGGAGTACCGTACTCCTACAGGAGCAGAGCAGGAAGGGTATTCACACTATATCTTAAGCCACTGCTTCATAGTGGCGTAAAGTCCTCCAGGGACAGCCAAGCCAACTCAAATCATTTGGGAATTAGGAATTTAACAAGCAATTCTGCTCCCACCTCTTCTCCCAAACACATCCCTCTGAAGTTCCCTTTGACCACAGCTCCATATAATTTAATTATATTGCGATTCTTGTTGATGTTGAAATATTTTGGAATCGGGATCATGAAAGATTGCATGCTGTTGCTCATTTACAGCTTGTCCTACAATTAGTAAGGTAGCAAAAAAAGCCTCATGAGAAAGGCAACAGTCACAGAAGACCTAGCACTCCGCAATAACAGAGTACACTGAAATTGGCACAAAACTTCTTAGACCTTTTCCTAAACCACTTTCAAGTTCTTGGAGTTCAGAAGTTTGTCACTACTCACGCCAGAAGCAGCTACTACAGTCATTTCACTTTACTATATGGAGCACAGCTCCTAGAACACCCTCTGTTAGGAATGCTTAAGTTCAGCTGTTGTTCATCTTAAAATATATGAAAGACTTCCTAACCTTGCCATCAGCCTGGGCCCTGCAATCCACCTTGACTATTAGACAACAGAGGAATGAGTATGGCTATGCAGAAGGTCTGCCGTTCCAAGATTTTTTGCAACTAAAATGTAATTGTGGGTCTTGACTACTATTCAACAGCTCGTGTCTTCCCCTCCTCTTTTTATTTTWTAAACAGATTTCCATACTGATTTTACGGACTAGTTTTTGGTTTGGGTTTCTTCTGTTTCTACTTAAGAACTCTTCCTTCTAACCTCTCCTCTCCCCATGTAAATAGGCACCTCCTTGCACCAGGGAAAACCATCAATTTAAAATTAACTCAATCTTTGCAAGTATTTAAACAAATATCAGAGGAATTCTGAACTCAGTTTCTAGCTTCAGTAAATGGCCTCAGCCACACAGTGATAGAAATCAACCTGACCTCCACCGACAGCATTTACATTCAGTCTTCCAGTTATTGCTTCCAGTGAAATTACCCACATGCTGATGCTTAAACAGGTCAGTCTTCTCATAGTGGAGCCATGCTCCTAAAACAAAATGTGAGCACYGATGCTGGCAAGAGGGCAGGCAACTCAAGTCATGATCGATTGGCATATTAGGTGCCAATCAAATGCCACTGACTTCCCAGGGAATTGAGGGCAACAAGAGCTCCAGTTAATGAAGTCCCACATTTACTGGATTATCAGCAAATTATATTTTCTAAAAATGCATTGCAGAAACATCGGTATGACATGGCAATCAGTTTTGTTAACAACTTATTCAACAGTGTAATTTATTGGTGATATCTACAGCAAGGCAAGGTATTCACAAGTTCTTGCTCCTCCATGGCAGAGAGCAAAAATATATAAATCATATAAAATAGAAAAAAACAAGAGGGTATTTAAAGGCTGCTCTTATTTTAGCTCCAAACAATGAGTTCAAGCCTGACACTATGGCAATGCAATGGGGCTGGGCCTCATTAATTTTTAATCAATTTTTATCCACCATAGCTTTTGAAACGAACTGTTACTAATGGCTAGTCATATGTCAGTCTAATGAATGGGATGCAGACTTCCATTAAAATAATGAAATTAGCTTGTTTGGACTTTTGTTCCAGTTCCATGGCACACAGCCCCAGGTAATTACAGTTAGCACTACTTGCCCATATTAAAGTCTGTTTATTTATGTAAGGTCTTTAGTCAGGACATCCCAATTTAGCTTATGTCAGCTGTTTTTTATGAGTTTAGGAGTACTTGTCTTATTAACAATGAGATAAATACATGCAGGCAGTACCAAGTGCTAAAACRTCCATTATATACACATGGACACACGAAAATAGAAACATTGTGAAAAAAACAGAATAAGCACACAATCCCTAGCCATATAAACACATCTCAGTGTTTCCCTGTGGCAGCAGCAATTAGTTTTGGGAAACAGAACAAGGTCTGAAAGGCATCTTTGCTAAGTATAATTTGGCCCCTTCAAGCAACCTCTGTCCTGAGGTTAGATCCTGAGTATAGGCTAAAATAAACTGAGCTAAATTTTCAAATATTATTGTGCTCTAGAGTGCCCAAGTCATGACACATTGCGATGACCTTATTTTTAAAAGTGTATCATTCTGGCACCTTAGCATGCCCCCTAAGAATGAAGGCACCTTCAGCCTAGTTTGCAATGAGAAGCTGTTATTAATATGTTATTACAAATATGTTGTAACAACAATAATGTGAATAGATCATACTCAAGACTTCACAACAGTTTCTTCCAAAGTTACTTTGGCAAGCCCCTACATCCCATAATCACAGATAACATCTAAAAGTGATGTAGATCAGCCCTGTAGAGATGACTTCTGGAGCAGCTGGAGGTCTTGGTGTGAGCATGCAGGACAGGACAGGTGAGAAGTTACCATGCACAGCAGATCTTACTGCTAACAGAGTACTTTCTAAATAGCAGCCTCTATTTTATAAGACTGAAAAAAAATCTGCAATAAATAATCTCAAGTACCGAAGCAAGATTTGTTAAAGGAAGAACGACTTGACAGCCATCACTAAAGCTACCTGGCAAATGAATACAACTCTCTATTGACTCAGAGAATGCATTGTATTCATTTTTATAGTTTTAATGTCTTTTAGGTTTTCAGTGAACTATCCTGATCTGTACGGAGGCTTAAAATAAAATCCTGAGGTACGACTCTTCAGAGAGACAGAGGCCACTCCTGCTCATCCCCTCACAGCCCGTGCCCCGCAGAAGCAAGGCAGGAATCCGCAAACCCTCTGCAGACACAGGGCCTGCCCTGCAAACAGGTTAAAAGGTTTCCCACTCACGTGGGTCAGAGGCAGAGCCAGGAAAAGCCATGGCTTCTTTTTCCTGGCATGGCAGGAAGAGCCATGACTGTTTCTACCAGCCCCAAAATATTTTACCTGAAGTAGAAGAGCAGACAAACCAGGAATTTTGCAACAGAAGACATCTTCCTCAAAGAACACTGATATGACCCAAACAAACGTTTTCCCAACACTTTCTTTTTTCCCCAGAAGTATACAAAGTATTGATACAGATCCTCTCCCCAGTACCAGGTTCAACTCTGCTCTATGAAAGCCCAGGGAAGACAGGGCTGCCGGTTTGGGGTGACAACCAGGCAGAGCAGGGACACCAAAATTTGTCTCTCCTTGCCCTGGCTGACAGACCCTCACCTCTCCTTTCCCACATCCTCTCTGAAAGATCTTTTGTCTCATGGCTGGTTGAAAAATACACAGCTTTCTAACAATCTTCACAAGATGGGGAGAAAAAAAACTCTTTCCTTTTCACATGTTTATGAATTATGTGCCTGCAATAGATCACATTTATGAACACAAAAATCCATCATTAATTATACAGCAATTCCCACTTTCTGAATTCATTTTCCAGTCTCAAATTGAACAGAATATTTTCATAGCCACAATATGAATCTCTGTGAAACGGAAACATTTCTTTTTTTCTTTTTTCTTTTTTTCTTTCCTCAGACACATTCAGTCACCCTGTAAACAGACAGATCTGGAGCAAATGCAAGCCAGGACAGAGCCCGTGATTTAATGGGATTTAGCACAAAAGATTCCGAATTACTCCATCTGACAGCTGTAACTGATGCCACAACATTTCAAACATGACTAGAGAAATGGAGGGCAAGCGCTACGTCCAGTTACAGTTACCATGTCAGAGCTGCCATCCAAAGCTGGATTCTCCCAGCTCGAAGTCTGACACTTCAGACTGACAGTGCAAATGCCAGTATTAAAACCTATAAAAGCCTACAATTTAAGGGACATTCTGTGTTTACAGAGGACTGTCTAATGCAGGAGAGCTTAGGGACCTACCTTCCTGTCCTGTACATGAAACTTAATGACTATTTGACTAATGTAAGTCACTGTTGATAAAGTATTTTATTTTTTTCCTGAACCTCCAGACTGCATAAGCATTAAAAGATTTGTGAAAAGATGGAACAAAGGGAAAATGATATCAGGTCTGCTTTGCTCTCTATTGTTAGCTTCCCCCTGAAAAATAAAAAGCACTGAGTTTACCAGATACTCTCTCTGGGTGAGCCAGGCGCAAAACCAAAGCAAGCTCATGTTACCGTTTCGTCCCTCCCACCACAAGCCAGAGGACACATTGATCTCAGCTAGGTTGATTTAGCTCAATTTGCAGTCTTTCTCCTTTTATATTACATTAGGCCCTGATCCATCTTTCAAATTACCTTTGGCAATTAACTGAGGTGGCTAATTCAGGAGCTTAATTGCTCTCTGTTACTCATGTAATCAATATAGACAAACAATTGCATTAGCATACTAGGTAACTCAAGTATAGTAGTTAAAAGTTTCATGGTTTAATCCAAGCCTTGGAGCTTGACAGTCCCTACTAGAAATAAGTCCAAGTGACTTTCCCATATTAACACAAGAAAAGCGCAGCACAGCGAAGAATCAAGCTCAGATACCCAGGGACCTACCCCATCACTTCTTACAAAACGTTTCTTCCCCTTTCGCCAAGGCCCTTACAGAAGGTCAGACAAGCGATTCCTGATCAGGTCCTGTACTGCACTATGTCAGACAGGGCGCTCCTGTGGCTGAGCTCTACCWGATGCTCCAGGCAGGATTTAGAAACAGATAATCAGGTCTACAAAAGGTCAGTTCCCAACTCTCATTAGACAAAAATGAGCTTGAACTCTGGAGCATGAGTTTTGGTTTCTTTTTTCCCCCAAAGACTTTGGTAGATTAAATAGTCCTGTTACTTATGTAGATTTCCAGTCCCACTCTGAAGTTTTGGATTCCAGTTAACCCTCATGGTAATGAGTCCTGTGATGTGGGTGAGAATGAATTCCTTTTGCCATGTCAGAATTTCCTGAACACCTGGAAAAAGGTATTCAATAATATTAAAAGGTAAAAAGAGGTTGTCCTGGTTCCAGCTGGGATAGAGTTAATTCTTTTCCTAGTAGATGGTATAGTGCTGTGTTTTGGATTTAGTATGAAAATAATGTTGATAACACGCTGATGTTTTAGTTGTTGCTAAGTAGTGTTTACACCAGTCAAGGACTTTTCAGCTTCCCGTGCTCTGCCAGGTGCACAAGAAGCTGGGAGGGAGCATAGCCAGGACAGCTGACCCAAACTGGCCAACGGGGTGTTCCATACCATGTGACGTCATGCTCAGTATATAAAGCTGGGGGAAGAAGTWGGAAGGGGGGGGACGTTTGGAGTGATGGCGTTTGTCTTCCCAAGTAACCATTACAAGTGATGGAGCCCTGCTTTCCTGGAGATGGCTGAACACCCGCCTGCCGATGGGAAGGAGTGAAGGAATTCCTTGTTTTGCTTTGCTTGCGTGTGCGGCTTTTGCTATACCTATTAAACTGTCTTTATCTCAACCCACGAGTTTTCTCACTTTTACCCTTCCGATTCTCTCCCCCATCCCACCGGGGGGAGTGAGCGAGTGGCTGGGTGGGGCTTAGTTGCTGGCTGGGGTTAAACCACGACAGTCCTTTTTGGCACCCAACGTGGGGCTCAAAGGGTTCGAGATAACGACAGGTTTGATTGGAATGTGCTAGATCGAATTTATAGCTGTTATTGCTGTTTAGCTATTAATTGACAGGCTCCTGTGCTTGCCATGGGGCTTGCTTGCCTTACTGTATGTTAGAGTCTCGTGCCCGTTAGTGGCTGCTTTCTTCTTTTGCTGCTTGCTGT
>JAYKAV010001111.1:1948026-2014845 GCA_035582835.1 Phoebastria nigripes | reverse complement strand
AAACTGTCTTTATCTCAACCCACGAGTTTTCTCACTTTTACCCTTCCGATTCTCTCCCCCATCCCACCGGGGGGAGTGAGCGAGTGGCTGGGTGGTGCTTAGTTGCTGGCTGGAGTTAAACCACGACAGAAGTAAAAAGGAGAAACAAATGTTCTAATTATAAAAAAAGCCTGAATCAATTATCAATCACCTTACCAATTATTATAAAGGAATTAGCTTTTTAAATGTCTCTTTATGTAACTGTTCCCTCCTCCCCAAACCTTCCCCAGTTTTACAACAAATTCAGAGAGAGGGAAACAACTGCAGCTCACTGTGCACTGGGACTGGGCAGGGTGGCTCGGCCGAGCTCCATACCAGCTTCCCAGCTAGATCATTATTTGTCAGATTTCTCACGCGTGGGAGAATTGCACTTGCTTTTTTGATTGCAGCTGCACACTGAGTGGCCCACAGTGACACCTCAGTTTCTTTCCCGGACTGATACAGATTATTTAGATCTCAATATGGTGTGTTGAGTAATTTAATTTTTTTCCTCTGGTATGTACTAGCAACAGCTGCATTTAACAGAATCTATCACTTTTCACTGTTACAAGTCCCCTTGCTGAAATCCTCAATTCAAATTAGGTCCCAATTAAAAAATTAAAAAGTTACATTTGCAAAAATTGCAGTATTTTCAAAATAACATAAAACTTGTAGAGAATGACGACTGCAAAAACACATAGCTAAAACATGGGATTTAGGGAATGTATTTGCAAAGTTTTATGAGATCTTCTGTAGAATATGCTAGCAGTTAGAGTTATAAAAACTAAGATGAAATAGGAAGAATATTTCCTTTCCTCTGGCAATGTATAAATTGCCTCTATTTAGAATTACTGCCATAAATTTTCAGCACTGTCAAACAAGGCTGTACTGTTAACAGCATTCAGTGATTACTGGGAAGAATAAGACTTATTTATAACATGTTTATAACATACCATAAATACATAAGGAAAATTAATTTTTCAATGTCATTAAGCTGTATCCCACAGCTATCTAGTAAAAAAAAAAAAAAAAAAAAAAAAAAATCATTCTTTTCCTTGAAAGTTTTTTGTAACATTCACATTTTGCTAGGTCTAAAGACCTAGATCTGCTGATCTGAAGTCAGCAAGATGACTGAAGGGGGCTTCACACCAGGCTCAAGCATTCAAAATCTGGGATTCAAACACCTTTGGAGTATCAATGCTGCCCTCAGTTCAAGGGCTGTTAGCAGGCACAACTGGCTTAACTGGAGGATTTTACAGTTGTGCCTGTACTATGAACCCGACTCTACAGTCTTCACTCTCTCAGCCCTCCCACACTGACAGACAACTGCACCACCGCTCCCCACTAACATCTTGCACAAAGAGCCAGATGCAGGCTGACCTGGATAGAGTATGGCAGGACCATTAAAAATTGAGGGAACTCCTCACCAGTCAAAAATTAAGCATATGTTCAAATGTTTACAAAATTACAAAAAATACATTTAAGCTTTTCATTTTAAAAGTAAAATAGATGCACACTGCAAGTAGTCTTACAGTCTGTTATTTTCTTGTGACACCAAAATCTGCTATCTACTGGTCCATCCACGTGTCATCATGTCCACACACACAATGCTTCTGAGCTAAACCTTTATGATCCCCCCGTAGCTATGGGCAGCAGACTGGGCCCTCGGCTCCTGTATTTTCCCTCCTTTCCTCCAGCTGCTGGGAGTGAAGTTTTACATGAGTTGGCTGGGAGGGAAGGGCAGGCTGCTGCTGCTGGGCTTTTGCACTCCTGGGTGTATTATTAGTTTTCTGTTAGGCACTGCAACCCCAGAGATGCGAATGAAGAAATAGTGCCTGCCTAAGCACACAAGCACATTTGTATATATTTAACCTCTTTCTGCCTCTGTTGTACAGGTAATTTCCCAATTTTTTTTTTAATGGACAGTGGCACAACACTAAAATTAACTGCAAACTCAACGCAATATGTAACCACGCGTTCTATGTTTTGTGACGCTTCCTGGACACAGCTACTTCAGAGGTAGCTCATTTCTCTGCAACATTTTGTTTTACCATTCTTTCAAAGAGGAGAAGCATAACCAGGAACAGCCTTCCAACCAATAGGATTTTACAGAAATTAAGTGACCCTACACAGTTATCACCTAAGCAACCTTCAGCATTTAATTCAGCCAGTGTGCTGAACTTAGTAGACAGGTGTAGTGGCAGATTGCCTCAACAATTCTACAGAAAGATAATTTTGCGTCAAAAGTTGCTTAATTTATTATGGAGGGTTTTTTAAGTAAAAACGAGTAATACATTTACGTATGCCCCTACTCTATATTTACGTGGTGCCCCGTGTCCGTTTTAGGAGCTTCATCAGAACAGTGAGGTTAGCGTAGGTGCACGAACGCCCGTGGGTGCGATGCCCTACCTGCCCCACGGCTGCAGCGTGCATCTCCTCAGTGAAACAGCGCAACTGAGAGAGAATCCACATTCATGGATGAGCTGTGACTGCCATCAGTTTGCAGGGCTGGGGGTTTCTGCCTCACCTTTCTTGACAGCACTAACTCCCCAAATGCAAACCATAAATTTGCTTAACAGGTTGCAGATGTCATCCACATATTTCCTGACTCTTCCAGAAGTTCCCGGGAATGCAGACAGCATTATTTTTATTGATGCAACAAATAACAATGAATTTTCATTGTTCCAAGAGTCTGACTGCAACTGCTCCAGGCATGCAGGCAGGTGTGCGTTCCACAGGCAACCATYCTAAAGCTCTCACAGCTTTTCTCAGCTGCTGTCATCCCAGTCAGTAATTTCCAAAAGGTATTAGAATATTCATAGCCGCTTCCAAACAGATTAGGCGTAGGCAGTAAATCATATGAGATTAACTTGGCAAAACATTTTTATCCTTTCATGTGCAGCTGTTCAAATTTCTGTAGCAAAGGAGATTGTTTCATTCAGCTTTAATATTTGGATTTACCTTTGCAACACATAGATGTGGAAGGTATGAAGAGAGATCAAGAACTCAGTTTTACCCAGTGTTGTGGTTTAACTCGGCAGGCAGTCAAACACCACACAGCCGCTCGCTCACTCCCCCCTCCCCTCAGTGGGATGGGGGAGAGAATCGGRAAAAAAAAAAGTAAAATGCGTGGATTGAGATAAAGACAGTTTAATAAAACAGAAAAGGAAGGGAAAATAATGATAATAATAATAATAATAATAATAATGATAGAATATACAGAATGAGTGATGCACAATGCAATTGCTCACCACCTGCTGAGCGATACCCAAGCAGCGATCGCTACTTCCTGGACCACGCCTCCTCTTTATATATTGAGCATGACATCACATGGTATGGAATACCCTGTTGGCCAGTTGGGCTAGCTGTCCCGGCTATGCTCCCTCCCAGCTTCTTGTGCACCTGGCAGAGCATGGGAAGCTGAAAAGTCCTTGACTAGCAGACTACTTAGCAACAACTAAAAACATCAGTGTCTTATCAACATTCTTTTCATACTAAATCCAAAACACAGCACTAGGAAGAAAATTAACTCTATCCCAGCCGAAACCAGGACACCCAGTAAGCAAAGAGAGCTTTTTTCTCTTTTTTTTTTTTTTTTTCTTTTTCCTCTCACAGAAGCACACCAAGAGATGCCTACAATACAGACATCCTCCCTGAGAAAGCAATGGGAAACTTTCCCACTAACTCCAGAATAAGATCAGATCAATAATCACAAGGTTAACAACAAGAAGCAGAAGCAAGAAACAAAAAAGTGCCCTTATTGCCTTTTTTTTTATCTAAAAAACCCCACACCAATAAAAAAGGAAAGGCATACAATAAGCAGGAATGGACTCCACCTGCCATACAGACACCAAACAGCTACAGCCAAGCACATTTAAAACTTGGATTCTTCAGATATTTACTCACCTGAGTTTAACTGAAGCAAATTCAACTCAGATTCAAATTCAATTTTTTGTGATACTTTTTTTTTTCTTAATTGAATTAGGGATTCAGCCTTGCAGTTGTTTTTAAATTTAAATAAAATCTTCTCTGAACATGTGATGCTAGCTAGCCAGCTGTACTGGCTTGCACTGGTGTGTTTCGTGTTACGATATAAGCCAATGAATATCATATTAGGCATCAACAGAAATATGGAGAATTTTTGCTCATGTATCATCCTAGGCTTCCCATTAATGCACATTTTATGTTGGGTGCAATCTCTGATAACACATCTCATGACTGAGATTAACAAAATAAAATAAACTCTGCTACAGCTGCTCTGATAATGAACTTTGATTGTACTGCCTGCTGTTCCATGGCATTTACACGTACTGACTACACATTGCAGTGCTGACAAAATGTACTTGCTGTCAAGCTTCTCAAATGTAAAATTCCTGCACAAGCCAAAATCAATCTGCATGAGCATTTAAAAGAGTAGTTCCTGCCCTTCTCACATTTAATAATGTGAAAAGAGTAATGAAGGCACATTAAGGCAACACAAGACCAGATACCAATTCATCTGGAAGAACGAACAAAATATACTTTCAGGTTGCACAATGCCACGCAATACTTTCAGTTTAGCCACCTCAGTTCTCCTCAAACTTTTTGTTATCTGTGCATTAAGCGATCTCATGTTTGAAGGCTTCACATGTTCAGGATACTCAGATACATGGTATTCCTTTAGAGCAGACTAACTCTACACTCCTGAAGAAGTGGTTTCATGGTAACATAAGGAAAGTGTCATCCTAAAGCCCATTAACACTTAAGCAGCAGCCTTTCCATTGACTTCAAATACACTTTGGCTCAGGCCCAACAGATGAATAGTACCAAATTACCAAGAGTTAACTAAGATAAAGTAATTTCTAATCCTCCCATCTTCCTCCAAGTTCTCTTCCTTCTACTCCCCCTTGCTGTCCTGCAGCTATCAGGATTGAAATGTGTTAGCAAACTCTTCCTCCTCGACAGAGCCAAACYCATAAAACAGGTACTTAAATGCTAAAACAAAGCTGAATTATGATAAATCATTAGAACAAAATACTATATTCCAAGTGCAAAAGTGCGCACAAAGGTTGGAAACCCACTGGCTGCTTCTCTACAGAAAAAGCAAGCTCATCATTGCTGAGGCACCCTTTAGGGCAGTGAAACCAATACTCTGAAGCTCCTGGGTTTACTTCTCATTGATTTCTCAAGTATAATTACCCAGCTTTGTAAGCACAAACAATATTTGTACCAATGAACAGAACAGCTCTTGAAGTCTCTCTGATTCAGAGCAGAAGGCAAAGTCTACCAAGGTTAATGAACTTGAACTTTGAATCAAGCCAACATAAAATACAGATGAAGAGCAGCCTGTCTCATAATGTCCCTGTGTACATCTGTCCAAAAAAATTAATACTGTCCTTGTCTCCCGCTCCAGCACACACTACGTCAGCCCAAGGCCACTACTTTAACTCTTCTGGGAAAGTCTGAGCATTATAGGGCCAGCTCCCCTCACGCATGGGCAGACGTTTGGAGGTTTGGGTACAGACTGCTGCTGCCCTTATCAGTACCATTCAGCGAGAGCATGTATATGAGTTGTGTGTTCAATCTTTGTTAAGCTATTGAATTTATTCAGGGAAAAGGATCTGCTTCCATTTCATTTCCATGACAACAACYCTAAGAATTTTGTCTTCATATAAGACACATTGCTTTTTGTGCTTCCGTAGTCTAGGCAGAAAAATTAACATAATATGGTCTCAAGAAAGACAATCAAATATTCCTATCCTCCCAACACTCCTACAGGCAGCAAATTCTYAGATTTCATTACCAGAGGTATAAATGGGTTGAAAAGCAATCCTCATTCCTACAAATATTAACACTGGAGAGATTTAATTTCAAAACAACTTCAATTAAAGAAGATTCTTTTGATGTCCGTGTTTCTGTACACACTGACAGAGGAGAACAGCCTAGCTTATTATTGCCTGTCTTTCAATTTTAGCCTTTTGAAAGCAGCTTTGAGATGTTTATCCATAAATTATGGTCACTATTCTCCTCCATATATAATTTCAACTCTTAATTATTGGTGATGTATTCAAAATATTTTCAGTACTACAAAAAAGTAAGTTTCCCCAGAATGTAAAGATCAAAATCTACACAAGACAGACATTTGAAAGCAGAGAGGAAGGAATGATTAGGATATGAGCACTGTTGACTTACCCTTTGAATTAGTTGGGCTAAAACTGTAGCGTATGCACCAAAAACCCCACAGAATAAGTAGAAGGCTAGAAGTATAATTTCCATTGAAACCACAGTGAAGCTGCACTCCTGTGAAAAGTGAACCTGAATCAAAAGGTCCTCATCACAGAAGGAGGAGACTTCAGAATAGTCTTGAGTTGAACAAGTTGGTGACTGACTTTGTTGATAAAAGAATATTTAAGGTGGGGGGGGAGAATTTCTAAGTGGTCCCACTAGCGAGACATTGAATGTGTACGCCTTGTTCCACATCGTTCAGCCCACACTTAAATACTTAGAGATGCTAAATGAGCAAAGAAAACCACGTTTACAGGAAAAAAAAAAAAAAAACCAACTCAAAAAAAACCCAGCATTCTCCTCCGGGTTTTGTCTCCTGAATTACAAGAAGAATAATCAGATCCCCACATCCATAGTGCTCTTAGCAAAGGACACAGATTATACCATGAATCGAACAAACACTACAGCAATTTCACATCACAGCACAACTGGGACATTTTTATCTCAAAAACAAGTGACACAGTGAGACAGATCTCATCATGTGGTATGAATTGTTGCAATTCTGCTGACTTCACTGGAAGGCTTACTACACCAGCTGAAAATTTGGACCCACTACCAGACATTTTTATGATTGTGACTATCCTGGAGCTGACTCACAAGGAGTAGCTCTGATGGATTCTGGGTTCCTTTCAAGATAGATGGGTTCATAAGCATGGCATTTATGCTGTTATGAAGCACGTAAGGGAGCATACTACATCAGCCACAGAACAATGAATGTTTTAAGGTCAGTTGAGCAGGAGAATCCAATTTTTTAAACAGTAAGGGCACAAAGGTTTTTCTTCAATGAGAAAAGAAAAGGGGGGGGGGGGGGGGGGGGGGGGGGGGAGGAAGAATAAAAAGCACCTGTTGAATAAAGTGTGGTCAAAATATTGAAGACCCAGGAGAGGACATAAAGGGAGATAAGCCCTGCCAGGTACCGTGCTTGCAATAACTGTTCTGTATAGCACACACCTACTTGCATGGCTGGGCTGGCAGCCAGGAAGCTGTTTTGGGGCTAACCCATGAGACTCCACTAAAAGCCATGTCTTCACTGCTGGTGTCAGTATATTCTAGGACTTGGTGAAATATCTCCACTGGAATATTTAGACTGAGTGGAGATGGCTACTTTGATCTTTATTATCACCAACAAGATTCCATAAATGTAAATACGGGATGCAGTTAACCAAACTTCCCTATAGACTACAAAATACTAAATCTGTGCTTTTTGAGTACTTCTCCGCAATCTTGTGGAATGAGTTTTACCTGAAAAAAAGCCTCCTACCTAGCAGATATCACTGAGAGGGGGAGAAAGGACAGGGAGAAGGCAAACCTTGGAGGTTCTAAATTGCAACCTGTGTTTTCCAAACTATATTTCACAGATGGATGCCTTTAAAATATAATAACCCACTCAGAGTATAAGATACCAGCCACAGCTGAGCTCTCTATAGACAACTTTAGGTCCACAACCACAGAAGTCAAGTCAARCGTTAGGAAAGAGCTAAAAGAGTGTTAGAACAGGTTTGTGTATATGTTTGCCTGCTTTGACCTTGGAAGACATTAACTCTCATGACTTCATTTTCACCACTTGTTTTTCATCTGTCTTTTTGCTTCTTGTGGTTCTCTCTTTCACTTTGATAGGTAGGAGTTCCTGAACACAGACACACAAGTCCTTTCACCTGAGACACATGAGCATTTCAGACATGAGACAAACACAAAACCTGGACAATACATATATTCAAACACTGACTCATATGTTCAGAATATACCTGAACGGAATAGTGTGGGATGTTGGTTAATCAGAATGACAGCAATTTGCGGAAAACAGAGCTTTCCAGTAATGGAAATAACAATTTCAGCTCCATAGCAGTAGTGCTGGAGGCCAAAAGATCCCTTCCCCAGATGCAGACTCCAATCCTTTCTGAACAGCAGACTGGTGGTCAACACTAAGTGATCATTAAGTCACTTTTTCACCTAATTAAAAAAAACTTAATAAACTAATCATTAGAACTGGATAGTCATCTTTTGGTGCATTGCAATCATGTAGAAGAGAGAAAATTTCCTTGATAGTCTGAAAGATCAATTTGGAATTACAAAATTCTAATGATGCCAGCTACAACATTATTTGTTTAAAAACACCGGTTTAGTTTGGGAGACAGGGAAGGTCTCAAGTTAATTTTTGTTCCAAATGTGTCAGTCTTCTTAATTAGACACAAAAATGTGAGCACATCTTATAACTCCACTTGAGCAACCAAAAAGCACAGCATCTTACACTAGTTAATCTTCAGAATAACTGTAAAACAATCAGGAACCATCAGTCTTGCGTAAGAAATATGTAATTACTCCTCCTTGCATAGAGTAAGTCACAAGAAAAGAGTAAACGAGGTTCAAATAAAGAATTTGGGTCATTTACACACCTGGGCCATCACATCCCACAAGGTCTTTGCCACTGACAAACATGATTAATATCACACATAAGGATGGAAAAGGTATTTGCTACAAAACAAGGCATCATTCAGAACACTGAGGAGGAAAGAACTTGGCAACTACTGCAGAAAAGGAACTGAAATCACAGGCAAATTAATGAGAAAGTACAGTAGGTTGTACTGAGAGAGGTCTATTCTGTTAACGTATTAATATTTCCAATCATACTCAACACTGGCATAACTCCATGGACTTCAGTAGGCTCCTTCTGTGCAGGCAGGTCATCTGCTAAGCCAGCCAAGCAGTGCCAGCAATCAGTAAGGCAGTTAGGAATTCATTTTTACTGCCTCCCTTTCTCTTATTAATTCTACACCAATATTTTCGGCCATCTTCACACCCTTAAAATAGTGAAGAGTGACTGTGAGCAAACACTATTTCATTTTTGAGAGCATGTGATTCTAACCTCTTACAAGAGTGAGAGTAACCTAGCTCTTAAAGCCCACTTTGCTATGAAAAAGCAGATTCAGGAGAGATTGTATTTGGCAATATCAGTCCTCATGCTTTGTCCTTGCTCCCTAGATGGTCAAAATATCACTTTCTGGTTATTATCAGAGCAAGGATACCAGCTTAGAGGAACCATTAAGTCTGACCCCATAGGTGGTACTTATTCTTACAATTAGGGGCATAAGGGTCTAGGCTCAGCATCACTGAGGTAATTAAGCAGGTTAGACCCATTGTGTTAGCCTATACTTTCAAAACCAATGTCTAAGTAATCCTGGTTAGCATGGGGAGAAAAGATTCTTGTTTCCATTTAACCCTTAATCAAGCCTGTAGAGTCAAACCCAATCTGGCTTTAAAATATTGATAAATCCTGGATGATAACAATAAATTAAAGACGGGCAGCATGGTCTTAAAAGGAGTGGGGTAATACTAGGAATTAACTGGTAATTTGCACAGGAATAATGAATGCAGAAATCACAAACAGGATCTTCATTAGAGATCGTCCTAGTCAGAAATGTAAGTGAACAAAACCACATAAACTATCATTCTGAAGAGCAAGAACTGAGGTATGTGGGAAWTAAAAAAAAAAAAAAAAAAAAAAGTATTAGGAAACCATGAAGTGGCAGGAACAGATGGGCTTTTTTTGAACTGAACTTCACTTAGTTCTAATCTCTCTAATTCCCATTATTATTTTTAGGCAGAAGAAAGTTTCATTTTCAGTACATAACTGCCTTGCTATTTTCTATGGTACTGCAAGTCTCACTTTGTATCCTCCATGTATTATTTTTGCTCCGATGTTATTTTGTTTTTTATATAATTTACCAAGGCTGMTTCTTCTTTTTAATCCCTTTGCAGTCTCCTATTTCACTGCTAAAAYGTTGCCTTGAGATGATTGATGACATGTTTGACATTTACATTTTGTTGGAAAGAATGTAGATTGTATCTTTCTTATCTGTTCTTAAAACATTTCCTCCATTCTCCCACAACACATTTTTGGGGACAATAGTTGCATCCCCATCAATTTTCTTCAATTCATTACACACTTCTTCGAATACTGACTTTTCAAAGTTTAATATTTTTGTGCCACTACTCTTTGTACATATTGTAGCCTCATGAATATTTCAAATCCAATAGCGTTATGATCACTCAACCTTATAAAAGCTCACCAGCGTCTATCTTATTTATCATACAGGTCCTGCTTCATTTCCTGGGACTACATCCAAAATATCCTCCAAGAGATTTTTTTTTTTTACTTGTGTATATAAATTATAAGAGAAAACAATCTTACATTACCACATGTATCTTTTCTCAGGCATTAAACAATTCTTATTCCAGTCAAACTTGAAGTAATTGAAATCCTCTGTGATCAGTGCTCCATCCTTTTAATGAGTCTCCACAAGTGCATAAATATTTCTTGATTTTCCTGCTTACCCTCTCATGAATAACATGCTTATGATCATAACCTTAACCATTTCCAGACTGTATTTTAACTCCAATATCTCAGGTTTTTTCTTACCAACTTAACTAAGTCCAAGCATCATACAGCCCCTTATCTGTTTTTCCATTTGTCCTTCTGTGTACCCCACTGCTGAGCTCCAGCTGTAAAATTCTGCAACATCTCATTAACTCACATTCCTTAAAAATTTCTCAGACCCCCAATTTACATAGGATTTTACCTCTAGCAACCTGCAAACAAGGGTGAAGATTCAAAGGACTCTTCTTTTATCAGAGAAAGTAATTTAAGATCCCACTCTGAATACACTAGAAGTTTTTTTAAAGCATCAAAGGGCAGAAGCTCTTACTGTAGCTCTTACTCACAGCAGGCTGGAATAGTTGCTGTTTGCCACAGTGATTTCACTCACTAGGGTGACTTGCGGAGCATGGGCTGTTTGGTCTAGCCCACAAAACTGTCCTTGAAACAGTCGCGGATGCTAAGGACTCTAGCAGGAGTCAAGGTTGCTGCATCCTGGCTTTCCACTTATTCCTCACCTCCAGGAACACAGGTTCCTTCCAGCAGCAGAACCGGGCTGGGATTCTTGCCATATTTAACGTGTGGCTGGTGATGTGAAGCAGGAACCCAATGGCTCCATACACATGTGGTGAAAGGAGCTCAAAACCCCATCCAGCAGGCTGAGAATCTGGCCACAGCAATCAAGCTTATATATGAATAAATATGCCTACAGCAAGATCAAGTAATACCATCAGTTATTTCCAGATAATGACGTTATTGTATTCATCTGCCAAAATCTATGTCTCTTAGCCAGAGAGTTCTGGCAAGAACAGATGAAGAACTGTCCAATTAATGAACTTCTCCGCACACATCTGGTGAAAAAATACTGAATATTTTACCACCTGCATAGCAGAGAAGCAGCTCCGCTGGGGAGCCAACTTCAGCCATGTGAGCAGCAGTTCCCAGCAAAGACCATCCAAAGGACGAGGTGCAAAGCCCCTCTTTGCTTGAAAATATTTTTTACCGATTTATTTCTTATAAAACTCAGAGTCTTTACATAAAATCCATAAGCTGTCATAGGTTAAAATCTAATTGTAGCATATTAGCCTGGGATTTTGCTTTTGAGGCTAAGTAACAAGAGCCCAGGTCTATACTTGCTTCAAAAAGCTGCTCTGAAGGCAAGAGAGACAGAAAGCAATACAGCATTTCAGCATCTGTTGCTTTTCTATGGCTGTCTGAAAAAATAGCTCAATACACTATGACAGGACAAAGTGTTCTCACCTTCCAGAGGAACCAGGCAATGAAAACTCTGAAACATCCCATTGCATGGCGTGGCATGTGGGAAGCTAATGAGACAGGGCAGGAAACTCACTCCTTTTTTACATACTTTCTTTAAGAGAAAGAAGATGCCTTATCCTGAATTGACACACAGTAAAAACCTCCAAAACAACTGTGATCCAAGTAATAAAGTCAGTTGCTGAGTAATACAAACTGAGGGCAAATAAAACTATTTGCTTAGAGAATTCCAATAGCTTCCAGTAGCTTCATTTGCAATTTTAATCCCACTAGGCTTCTCTAATTAAAATCAGATGAATTTTCAAGTGATGCTAACATCCTCAACAGCTCATATTCACTGGGGGTCTCCATCATTTCCTCACAGTCCCCAGTCTGTCTGTCACCTCTCAGTATCAGTCATTAGAAACCATTCATCAAGATCCATCTCTCCAGGTTCACCTACAAAAATTAAGGTCATTTTACTCTCAAAGCTCTTGGCTGTTATCCTAATATTAGTCTGAAGTTACTCTTCTCCAGTGCTTCTCTGTTCTGGGGATGGAGGAAAGTAGGAGCAGGGAGCAAAATGGCACTGTTTGCAAGTTTTTCATTTTTACATCACAACCTTTACAAATCTAGGGTGAAGGCTTTCCCGTGCAGCACCTGGATATGCTCAAATATACATAATGCACAAGGAAATAATCACCTAGATGTCCACTTTCAGTTATTACATCCCCCACAGTTCAAGATTTCCCTCTCAGCAGAGAAACTGCTTTTCATTTTGTTTCTTAAGTAGAAGGCTGCCCCAGCCTTTCTGATCCACGTTTGCATTTCCTTGTGGAGGTAGCTTCACTTCAGCAGCATGTAAGTCATCACTGCGCATTGTCTGTAAAGTGCTTTCTGATCTTCCAGCATGAAAGTCACTTCATGGCAAGCTATTAATAACAACAATGGGTGGCTTGTGTCATTGTGTTTAAATACCACTCTCTTACACTTCTCTTTTAATAAAAAAATAAGTGATTCAATCATTTAAGTTATTCAGGCAAGATAAAAATCAAAAATTACGTCTGGGAAAAGACAACACTAGGTACAACAGTCTCACAGGCTAAGGTGGTTATTTTCTGTGCTTTAAACAGAAAGCACAGCACAGCTCTGGGAATTCACATTTAACTGAATCAGGGTTGAACAGCCGCAAGGCTTTGAGCATTATTTGGACTCTGGCCCTCTGAAGAGCAGCACGACAAGAATACACAGCCTGCAATCACCTGTACCTCAGGGTCATCCGCACCATGTCTTACAAGGTAAGATGGTGGTGCAGTGGAGACAGTACAAAGATTGTGCCCTCTTTAATACCATTTAAAAAATAATAACAAAAAAATTATTAAAAAAATTAAAAGATTAAATGGGTTATAGGTAAGATTTCAGTGTTTGAGGGCCTTGGGCTTGCTCTCTGCACAGCAGTTAATTTCTCCATGAGAAAGCAAGTAGCATAAAAAAAGGCAGCTAGACTGCAAAAAGGTATTTGTTGGCTTGCATCCAGCTGAAACTAGACTCTGCTTTAGCACATAACATTCATCTACTGCAAACAACTCAGATAAACAATTACCCTACTCATCTATTCCAGTTCAGGTATCTGTTCTGTGTATATTCGGTCTAGAGGCTCCATGAAGAAAGTTATTGATCCTTTTAATTGATAAGGACCTTGCTAAGTGACAAAACTGTCCACCCACTTTCCCTAATTAAGAAAAATCCAATTACCACAGAGAAGTGTAAATTGTGAGACTGTAAATACCACCCATCAGTCTTCAGGAATTGGTACAACTGCCATATATGTTCCCAAACCATCTGTACAGCGAAGAATTCATTAAAAATGACTTGACAACTTATGTACTAGTTTGTAGGACAGCAACTTGCCAGAAAGTATAAGCATTTGGAAATGGTTACAAACAGAGTCAGAATTAGCTACTTTCTCATAGCGTGAGCGATTGTGGTCATAAAGGGTTTCTACAGTCTGAAGCAGACAGTTCTGCTCTATATTCAGGGGAGCAGCCTTGCAGATTGATCCTCTCTCCACAACCCCCAAAAGAAGATGAAGTGGAAAAGCTYAGGGCGAGGTGGAAATACACAACAGTGCTGCAGAACATGTAGAATCAATGGCAGCTGCTAGAGGGGGAACAGAGCAAACAAGCGCTCTCGCTGATACTGGAGATGACATGATACCACACCTTGGAAACCATGTCTCTAAAATGACATTCAGTGGGACAGAAGCCATGGGAAGGAACAGATCTGCAATATAAAATCAAGGTTTTGGGGAAGAGGCAGAGACTGCCAGTGCAATGAAGAATATACAAAAGTCTTGAAAGAAGAAATAACAGTGGAAGAAGAGATCCTCTTAAATATTTAAAGCAAGCCCTCCACTCCTCACTACAACACAAACCAAATTCAGCGCTCAAAGCAGAACAGGGCTTTCCKTCCTCTCTTACTCCCATGCCTGAAGCTCAAGAACACTGCAACATGATGGTAAGATGATTCTGCATTGAACAAAAGAATGTCCTGAAGAAGGACAACAGAAATTTAGATCTTACTCGCTTAGGATGCAATGCACAAGTGCTGCCACACCTATCACAGACTACTTTAAGAAAAATAAGAAAATAATTAATTTAAAGTCTGTTTTATGAAATAGACAGACTTAACATTTCTTTTCAAATTTTTCTTTAAACACGAAGAACAGCATAAAGGAGGAAAATGACACTGAAAGGCAAAACATCCAGTAAGGCAGACTGAGACAGCAATAGCAAGACTGACAAGCAAATGGTCAGATGTGAAAGATGATGCCAAAGGGACTATGAGGAGTTTTAGATAATCAAAAAGATTCAGAAGACTGGACAGTTAGAGAAAAAAGGAGGGAAGTGGCCATATGAAGAAAACATAAAGAAAATGGAGAATTAACTGCCAATGCTAGGACTAAAAGCAAAAAAGATAACATCATAGTTATGATAGGTAGAAAAAAAGATAACATCATAAGGGAATTATGGGTAAGGCTGGGATATAGGCTCTGATATGGCCTTCCAGAGAACTGTGTTATATTTGTACCAAAGTAGGAAACCAGAATGCCAATAGGGAGATGAGGCCTTAGCGAGTGAGAACTCCACAAGACAGTGTCAGTATAAACATGCTACTCAAATGAAAAATACCATAAACTGGTGTGCAGTCTCACTCAATGTACGGATTGCAAAAAAGCAGGAATGGTCTGGACAAAGGTGTACAAAATAAAGATAAAACAGATCTATCCCTTTGTTCTGGCTAACTGGAGACATCAATGAAAGCTAGAAGTGAGAGCTATCAACTTCCATAAAGATTTTACATGATAAACACCTTTTTTGAATGTGAATAAATGCTACAAAGCTATACCCCAAACCCTGTTTTCTAATGATGTGTGAATGCACCATACAGGTGGTCAGACCTTCTGGAAGCTCATGGCACCAAGAGGCAGGATCCTTTTGGCACACAGCTTTGACCACCGCATGATCCTCCTAAAAGCATTCACATCATGCCAATGCAAACGTGCTCTCCTTAGTGTTAACCTGCCAGACCAACAGTCTCCAAAAATAAGGTATGCTATATGCGCTGTGGGACTCGCAAACRACAGAGACACTCAGCAAGTGAAAACACAAAATAAAGAAGAGGCAAGAGAAAGATGCTTCAAACACCAAAATGTCATTTCTTGATTTACATAGTGTTCACCAATACACTCGAGTCCGTTGTCTGCATAACTCAGTACAAGCAAATAATACCAATTGAGGTGATTTGTTAAGCTAATATATATATCTATATCTTGCAATATTGATGGTGGATGCCATGCTTGTTTTACAAAGATTAGCTTCATTTCTTTTGCAGCTTTTAAAATTTGAACCCAATTCATTTCCTTTGAATAGTGCAAGTCTGTTTCATTGAATGGCTGAATTTTTTTAACTGACTGAAAAAAGTACTTATTAAAAAACAAGTTGTCCCACACGCAGGATGCAGTGCCCCTACACCTCAGCCAGTCCTTAACAGAACAGGGCCAAAGTCCACAGACACAAAGAGGAGTCTGGGCAGTGTATAAGCAATTCCCCAGGCCCTGTGTGCCCCATCCCCAGCATCATTTACACTCCTTATAGTACATATAATAATTAATCATCATTCCCTACCTGTGTGCTGCCTTTCAAGGATGATCTCAGGAGAGTGTGACTGGAGGTCAGCTAGACAGAGGACTCTGAACTGATGGCTGCACCGGGCAGCCAGCATCATAATTTATTTCCTTCACTGGCAGGCACTAACCGTTCCTGCTGCTGAAGAAAATAGTCAGTAATGGAAATCCTGCCACCACCTTAATTATAACATCTCCAGCTTGATGCCAGATTAATGAGTAGCAGTGGAATAACATTTTTAAAGTTTGACTAATGATGATGTAGGTAATGACTGAAGCATGAAGGCACCTGCACCCAGAAATGCTTCAGGTTTGGACCAATTTGTCCTATTACATCTAACAATATGACAAAAAAGAAAAGAAAAACTGTGATTTGAGAATTGGAAAACTGATTTAAGATACTTTATTTCCTTACGATTATAAGGTATGGGAAACCACCAACATTTAAAAGAGAATATTTTTAACCTGAAAAATGCTGATTATCACATCTTACTAAGAAAATACAAACAGAGGACTTGGGACACCAATAACCATACATAATTGTTCTCTGCTTTTGTGTAAACAGTGAAATGAGGAAGTTTTAGACACTACATTATAATTGTTTTGCTTATTTGTTTCATCAGCACCAGCTTCTGCCAAAGAATGAAAACTGATTGGAAAAAAACTTAGACGGTCAAATGAAGATACACACTCCTCTCCTTGAAGCAAAATCAGAGAAAGATGACATTAAAAAGCATTCCCATGTTCAAAGGACAAGTCCAGCAAAACTAAGGAAGATCAACTGCTCCAAATACATCTATGGTCAAGMACCAGGAAAGGAAATAAACAAACCCTTCCAGCTCATCTTTATGCATCATAAAACAAATTAAATTAGGTTTTTGTTCACTGTGTTGTGCAAAAAGTAATTTTGCCAAGAGTCATTGTGGTAAAGTCAGGCTGCTTCTCAATCACTGCACAAACAACTTTTTTTCTCAAAGGTTATCTTCCAAGGAGATTTAAAATACAAATATATTTATATGAAGATTATTCTTTTCATACCTAGCATGTTTACTTCAAATGTGTGCTGGGATGCTAAATCTACTGATATTGTTGATATTGTTCTGTTTTATACATTTTTATTAAAGTTAAAGCTGCAGGAATTTTCTCACTGACATAAGACAAGGAAAAGTACACCTTTTATGACTTCTTATTAGCAAGATTAAAAGACATCTTGGAAGAAAAACAACTAATAAATCTATGTGTATAAATAGGAATTTTGTGTATTAGCCCATGGTTTTGTAAATATAATGGAATAGCAGATATCAAGKGGATATTTACACTTCTTCAATAAAGCCAGAATACTAGAGGTGAAGGTAATCTGATAGCGCTCGAAAAACTTCAATTACAAGTTTTGCCATAGTGACAGACTCCTTACGAACTTCTTCTCCCATGTTCACATAAGGAACATGCAAAGTTWTGCCTTTTCTCCAGAAAATAACATTTTCAAAACTTTGCTTTATTCTTTATGTAGATACATTTCATATTTATAAAGCACACACCTTACCCTGAAAAGCTTTAACTGTTATTATAGCCATAGTAAGAGGGTTTAAATAGTTGCCAGGTTTTCAACAGAAATGCAACAGTAGATGCAGAAATACAGGACCAATTTTCAAGATGAAAGCTATACTGATAGAAATGAGTTGGCCTGCATACATATATATGTCTGTAGACAAGTAAGACTGATAGATCTATATTAAGCCATTGCATTTTGACAGTAGAATAGAAATATGCCAAATGATTTAGAGATTACTGGAAAAATGTATTTGCAAGAGAAGCCTGCAATAGAAACTCCTCTCCAAGAGAAAACCCTACCATGCAAAGATGTCTGGGAAAATTTTATGAGTCAAAGTTGAGGAGGCAAAAGAAAAAAATTAAATTGAAGTGGTTTATCAACTTCAGCACAGGCAGTGAATTAACTGAAAGCAAGCTTTCCACCTAAATCAAACTTCTCTCTTTCAAACAGATATTCTAGTCCTATAAGCAAATATTTTTTTAACCAAAGTTGTTGCTGGGTTAACAATACATGTTCTTTAATATGCTAAATGTTAACTCTGTACTTTACAATAACTCTTATTTTGAACAATGCAATTGGAGAGCCAGGGCATAAATGTAGGAAAGAACAGCAGCCAGACTCTCTCCAGCTGAAACACTAATAAAGCTCAGAGTCACACCAAGGATGCATGCTGCCCAAGTGGTGTTTATGCGGTCTCTCATCTATTAGCTAAGTCCCTGTGGATCATTTCATTGGCTAGATGGCAGCCTCCTTACTACAGAAACAGAAATTAATTTACGTTGTTACCTTACTTTCTCACAAGCAAATGGCACTGGATTGCTTCTCACATTGGCATGAAGAAATGTTTCCTGGGAACAGAAGACCTGGCGTGCCACCTCAGGCTGATGATCTCCCTCTTCTGATCCTATCAACTTGTAAAGGCTAGCCTAGGTATCACACAACACTACTGGAGAACTCCTACCTATAACTTTGGATGTTGCTTGACAAAATGTAAGGAAAACAAAGACTTAATCAAAATTCAGGAGATACTGATAACATAGCACAAATTTGCCCAGTGAGAAGATACATGTTGTCAATTGAGCAGGAGTCAGAACCATTACAAAATATCAAAACATACAGCATACCTAGTGCAACCACTGAAAAATTTTCCAACTGGCCCTAATAACCTAAAAGCACCTGGAAGGTGTGCTGGCTATAGAGTAAAAGACCATTTATTGGATACACTGTAGCCTTTACAAACTTAATATCAATTCCTGAAAATTTTCCAAAGAAATGTTTCAAAGAACATTTCTGAGGCACCCTTTTTTAATTTTTTATCTGGATGGATGGAAGGCACAGATTTGGCCAGATAGAACAAAGACCTAATAAATATATAAAATTACATTATGCAAGTACAACAAACATTTCTGTCAAACTATAACATTGAAATTATCACCGGAATACTATGGAGATGTTTAAGAACAGAACAGGCTTACCCTAATGAGAGAAGAATGGACTAACGCCCATTTATGTCAGCTAGAGACAGAGTTGCCTTTATTTGAGTTGCACCAATTTATGCAAGATAAAGCTCTCATCCATTCTGCGCAGGCTTTGGCTACAGTTCTCTGTGTTTCTGCTAGATGAACACTGTGGGTGAAGACGAAACTTCCCCTCCTTTCAGAGAAGTTTCAACAATCAGCCATATTACAGGTTCCCATTTCCAAGGTCTTCACACCATTACCTTTACACTTCTGCTTCCCACATCTACATCTAATTATGTTGCAAACACATCTTTTTCCCAAAATCCAAATTTGGTGGGAGAGGGTTAACATCTTCCAGGAAAACACTCCAAATACAATATCATGCGAACCTCAGYACGTATATGTTTTCTCATCGCTAATGGCCATTCTTGCTATAGAACAGACACAAAATAGTAAGTTAAAAATCACTTGATTGTAAAAACACAATAAAAAAAATAACCCCACAACCTTTAAAGCCCCAAAATTCAGCACCTAAGAATGAGAATTTCAAAGCTCAGGCAGTAATCACACAGTATCTCAGAGAAACGTGAAAATGTGATATACATTTTCTTTCTCATTCTTTCCTCATGCACGCTGAAAGCGAGAGCTCTGCCTCCACTGCTAAAGCATCTCTTTGTGACAGCTGAAGCTGGTGACTCCTTTGGGTAACATTCAGCCCGAGTGAAATCAAGTGTCACAGGCTTTGACCTTCAGCAATGCCTCTTCTCTAATTAAGAAAGCATGATACTGGGAAGTGGAAAATRTTGTTTTGGTTGCAAGAAAAAGGCAATTTTGGCTCTGTTTCCCAAAAGAGTAGTATTTTTGCACATCTCTACATCTGGCAGAATAAGCTGAACAAAAAGCAGTGTTTGTTACATAATTGGAATTTATGGTTATAAGCAGAGACAGACAAGGGTTAAAGATATCATTTTAACATTACAATATACTTCGCATACAAAACCAAGCGTGACACTGTGTCACCTATTCACAGCATACTATGTCTGCTCCCAGACTGAACCAACAACCATGCAGTATATGTACCCCATAAATGTATTGCTGTTAAAAACACAGGACAGAACTAAGGCAACACAGTATTTCCATCAGTTAATCACACATTTGCTCTGTGATGACCCAATTGCAAATCACCTTGAGATATGCAGGAGAGGATTTGTCTTATAGACTGCTAACAAATGAAAAAAGTTAAATGGAAATTTGAGTTTCTAATTAAAAAATTCTATAGGCTTTTGTTTTAAAAATGTCTTCTATTAACATTATTTGTTCTTCTCCCAAACAAGAACTTAATACCTTAATCCAAGATATTTTGGCCTACAACTGACATTCAGTCCCAAAAGACTTCTTTCTCCAACAGCCCATCTTCACTGTGCGTAATACCCCTGCCATTATGTCTGCTTTTGCCTCAACAAGAGCAGAGTACAAGCAATATGGATGATGTAATCTAGAGGTTAATAGCAAGATTTTCATAAGAAAACCATAATGCTCGAGATCTTTCTTATGAAGTTCTGCAATGGCATTTTCGAATTAGAACATTTAATCTAGCAATTGTTTGCTGTAGGATCAATAATATTGGAAAAAACGATGCACATATGTAACCTTTTTCTTTTTATATTTGCTGCTATTTGTAGGTCTACTGTAGAAAGCTTAACAGTGGAGAGATGAAGAGACATGATAGCTGAACTGCAGAGAAAAGGAGCTGTAGCATTCCTGAGGGCCTGATTTCAGGAAATGAGCCCTGAAATCCCACCTTTATGTTGGAATACACAGCCCTATTCTTGTTTGTACAAAATAGTTGTTACCCAGCTGAACAGATGCAAACATACAAAATCTGCAAGCATCAGTTACAGGCTTTCTTTAAAACTAATGAAGAAGGTCTAACATTATTTGGAAGTTTTAGTGTTGCTTCCCCTTAAAATTTGAGGATAGTGCCTTTTAAGTTGTTGCAGAATTATTATGCTTTCATGTATTCAGTCAGTGCTGGAATTCACCAGATGATGGGAGTGCTGTCTAGATTTTCCCAGCTAAACACAAGTGATAGCTAGAAGGTATCTTCAAAGACTACAAAGATTACAAGGAACTATTTCAACAGTGATGATATTTAAATTAGTTACAGCTAAAAACAAAAAAAAAAAAAAATCTAGGCACCAAGACTGAGAGCTTCTCCTCATGATATCTTTTCTCTTCCTTTCTTCTCCCTCATCCCACAGCACCACAGTACACAGCAAGAATGTGTCCTTCGCCTGAATTAAGAATAATTTGTTTAACCTCAGGAGCAGAACAGGATAGCAAGTATTTCTCCTTTTCCTTTTTTTCTCATTTTGCTTTAGGGTTTTGGAAGACTAGACTTCAAAAATTATTCTCGTACCAAACTCCATGAGCTTTTATTACAAATGGCAGACAACTTTGTTCCCAAACTATACCATACACACCTTTCGATAAGCATTCAGTTTTAGCTTTACATATGAAGCAGCTGACAGGTACAACTTTTATTACCCTGGTCAGAGTAATCTAACATGATTGATCACCACCTGCTATGGTACATTGTATCAGGTGGAACAAGACCATCTCTAGACTCCAGATTGAGTGGTCTGGCATTTTTATGTGCTCAGTAATTAAATAGCTGATATTTTTCTTTGTAGCAAAACAGAAAGAAAATTCAAGATCATTCAAGGTGATGGCAGGGGGCTGAGGAGATGTCCCCTTTCCCTTCAAAAGCTTTCTGAATAAAACTATTCCATATCAAATATATACTGGATGAGCTTTGTGAAAAGAACCCTTAGAGTTAATTTTTAAAAATACTATTGGCTAGTATAAAAAAGCAAACAATAAATGGAACAATGATTTTGATAGTTTTGTGCAAATAACAAATACAGTTAGTCCAAATTCACAGCTAATATAAATCCCACTAGCTCTGCTAAAGACTTTGGTATTACAGAGTTTGACTTCACCAAAGGAGAAACAAACAGAAGCATATGGGAATGTCTATGCTATATGGCAGTACACAGTCCAGTTGGGTTTCCTGCACTAAACTCAAGTGAGCTTGGTATTAATGAAAATGATACCTCAGGGTTGACTGGTATACTACAGGTTAAATGCACCAAAAAGCTGTATTTGCCAGTCAGAACCATAAAACTGCCTTTAAGTGGTGGCTGAGCTTTACTACAACCTTCTTCACAGGCTTTGTTTTCACCCACAAATAATTTCTGCACCTTAAAAATTCAATTGCACTTTTTGGTTTGTTTAAAATTTCTACCAAAATCAAAAACATTTCCCTGGACTGAGTCCAGTCCAGATTTCAGCGCATTATCTTTATGCTGGAACCTCATCCAATGTTGAAAACACTTGGAATGGAAGAGAGAAAGAGAGGGGATACTGCGTGCAAAAGGCYCTTCTGTTCAGGAGATAGAAAAAAGTTTTGAGTCAACTTTTAAGAGAATGGTACAGTGGTTTTTGTGTAGCCTAGTCTGCCTCAGCAAACAACTTACCTGAGAGTGAATGCACGAACTCTGGACTGGTACACGTTGCTCTGTGCTGTCACAGAAATGGGTATTCTGTAACTTTGATGGTTTGGTTGTTCTGAAATCTTTATCACTAAGTAGAATACAGAGACAGAGTGCATGTGTGTGCTGGTGCATACACATACATGTCTTTCAAAGCTGTTAGAAGCAGCAAGATTTAAGGTGCTCAGTGACATCCTTTATCTTGATCAATTGCTCATTCACATTTGTAAAGCTCCCTTAACAATTGTGTCCCTGAGCACCCTCTAATGAAAAAAAAATAGAACTAAATCACATGATCAGCTAAAAGCAAGGACTATAGAATATCAGGAAAAATGAAACATAATAATACTAAAAAATAGCCATGAACTATGGGGGATTTCTTCCATTCATACATTAGATTAAATAAACTCAGCCATACAATTTTTCAGCCTTCTTACCCTGAAGTATTCCTGTCCCCTAACTAGCAGAACACCAAAGCAAGGAATTCAAAAAGCCTATTCATATATTGCTGAATTGTTAACTCTGAAAGACTAGCAAAGAACAGCAGCCATTTTTTCTACCTCAAGTAATTTTTACACATACAGTACGCAGTAGATTTTAGCTTTTCTAATGATAGTGGGAAAAGCAGTGATATCAGGGGTTTCAACCAACTCATTCTGGACATCAGTCTCTGACTGGCAGAGATTAAAATTAAGAATAGAAATATTGGGGGAGATACTGGTCTGTAGTAAAAAGCAGACTAGATGTATCTTCACCTTTCAAGAGCTAGTAAGAAGCGTAAGTCTTGCCATAAGAGAGCACCGATGCCCTTGTCACCACCTACTTTCCCAGATGTGGAGCAGAAGATAATTCTAATAATTGCATTAATTCCTGCCAGCAAACATTGCCTTCTGAAGTAGAGAATGATGCTGCTGTGTTCAGATGGGGTTTAATAGAAAACAGCAAGAGCTTCCAGTAGTGAGGGAGAGAAAGCAAACCTGCAGCACCTACCACTTGCAAAACTGTGCAGGCAGAAGTACCCCACTCCATCTAGTAACAGAAAAACATGTTTCCTGTTCCAAATTACTACACTGTGTGTTTCCAGTAACTGTTTTTAAGCGTAAGTGATTTCCTGCTGTTGAGTCAAGAGATCACTCTGGCATAACAATGAAGTTCAGGTCAAAATGCAAGCCACTGGAAGCAGAAGCTGGAAGGCAGTAAAAATCAGCAGACCCAGTCATTATGACCAGTTGAAAGCATACAAGGATAACAGAGCCACCATGGATAAGGTTTACTCCATCCTGTGCTCCCACTGATGTCCTGGAAGTTCTGCTTCTGCAGAAACAAATACACGCAAGCTCACATCCACTTCAAAGTTGTTTTGACAGTTTCCTTGCACCCATCTCGGTGAGGAAAACCTTCTATATTTGCATATTGAAATCTATTTTCTCATGTAACTCTTTAATCGAGGTTTATATCAGAAGCTGAATTCAATTCTTCCACACAAGTATCATTCTGTAGAGGCTGCTGTTCCTCAGCTACTCCATAAAGCCAAACTTCTTTTCCCCTGTGTGATGCCCCCTTGACAGCAGTCCTTCTGCAGTGATATCTTCCAGGAGAAAAGTGATACAGACTGGGCTGCAGGTCACAGTACAGCTATCAGGCATGCAGAAATCACAAATGATCTGAAACCCATAGCTGAAGATGCTGAAGAGGTTGTGGAAAGTAGGAGAGTGCATGGAGAACTGACCAGGGGTGCCTTTTCATTCCTTGTACTAGAGCCTCTGCCAGCCAATTTGATACCTGGAAAACTCTCTATAGTTTTCCTTTAAAGTCACGTCAGAACTATAGCTGGAATACAAAGGCACAAGCAAGTGCAAATAAAAAGAGGACAGACTGGCTCCTACAAGATCATACCAGTTCAACTACAGTTACCAGCAGCAATCACAGGCTAAAGATTAGGACTCGAATCAGAATAAAACATGCTAAGTCTCTTCATGTTATAACATCTGTGAAAGCAGTGCCCCATTAATATTTCCAACATAACCTTCCATTTAATCACCTTTTTCTAATTTCTCCTTCTCTCTTGCAAGTATAAATATTGTAGAATAGAAACTAGTGGATGCTATTAAAAAATGGAAGCGTACTTCTCTTTTCTCTTATTGGTTTTAAAGCTTTGATGAGCAATAGGAGAAATGGGAAGACCAAAAGATAAGCAGTTGGCGTGAAGCAGTTTGCAAATTTGGAAAAGGGTAAGCTTGTAGCTCTGTAATGGACTGTGAGAGGGAAAAAAAGCAGGGAAGGTAATTCAGTTCAATTTGGAAGAAGAGAGCATGAAAGGAAAGATGAGCTTTGCTGAAACAGCATGAGGCTAATAACAAACACTTGTTCTATTTTTTAATTCTAAAAAATGCATAGCTCTCCAGTCCAAGCACCTGAGGAATTCACATGCAGTCACCACTGAGACAAAAAGCAGAGGTCCTTCATCCACATATGTACGATACCGAAGAATACAAGTGAGTGGCAAGATTTCTCATGGAACCCCACAAGCAACACTGGGAGGAACGGATGGGCAATTCTCCAGCGCTCACCAAGTATCCTTCCATAAAATAAGTGATTTAATTTTTACCTTTTTGTTAGGGGGGGCAAAATCTGTTGCTTGCAATTGATAGTGATGTATTGCCAGATCCTCCCGTAAGTGACACGTTATGTCACAATGCAGCAAAGCCATCACTTGTCTAAATAAACTAAAATAAATAAGTGCCAGCAAGAGACAAACAAGCTGGATCTTCAGATACATTTTAGCTTTAAATTGATACCAGCATGTTGCTCTGCACATTAATACGTAATCATTGTGGCAATTATCTTCCTCCAAGGGCCTAAAATTAGAAGCAAACACTACCAAATGTTGTTTTCACACAGGGCTGCTACTCTGTCTCCTCTGTTTATCTTCCTGTAGTGAGATTTTAAAATTTCCTCAAACCCCATAGCAGAAATCCCAGAGGGATTTCAGAGCACAAGAAATACAGAACAGGCTGAACTGTCTCATGGAAAGGCGATGTGCAATGTACTGAAGCAGGTTTTCTAGAGCCTCTTGTCTCCCTTGATTGACAAGCTGGTGAAAATTATACCACAGGCAGACTTACCTTTAAATCAAAATTGTGTGCTCAAGCAGAAACAACATTGGCTTTGATCATTATGTGAATCTGTTAACTTCTGTTTCCGTATTTGCTTGGTGCCATTACAACCTAAACCATTAGTACAAATAGCTATTTACTTTAACCTATCATTTCATAATAGTTATGAGGTAGTTATGATGTTGGCATAGTTTCAACGTACACCTCAATTTTTAGTGACACATGCTGTACCTTGACCCTCTCTAGGCCCATTAGGCCAAAAGGAAACAAACTGCCATACTCCATAGAGTTCRGTAGGGGTCTTCTTTCTTTGTTTTGATTTAACAAAACTCTCGCCTTTGCTACAAACGAAGTCACGAAGAGGGGAAAAAACACTCCAGCTAGCAAAATCGGGAGCAGAAGATCTGCTGTTTAGAGCCTGTAGTAACTGTTTTTAATATTTTCAACAGTCTGAAGCTCATCTTTTGCACACATAACTATTCCACATGCAAGAGGAGTATCAGGTATTATTCAAACTGGATGACTTCAGTATTTCAAAACAACTGTTACAGACTACTTTAGATAGGAATGTTGTCCCACTTGCAGAGCAGCTCTTTTTCTAGAGGGTTGTTTTCCCTTCACTGGCAGATAGGGATGCTCATAGCTTATTTCCAGAGTTTTGTATAGGACATCACCACAGTCTCCATATGAATTACGGAAAGCAGAGAAAAAGTCTAAAACGTGAGCCCACTCATGATTTACAAAACACATTTTCTGCTGTGTTGGAGTGTAGGCCAGCTCCCAGACTCACTGCCTCTAGACTTCTGCCTGCTTAATCTTTTTAGAAGTGCCAGTATTTATAATGCTTTACCACCCACAGGCCCAAATTATATACCAATGTTGAGTGTAACACACAAACATGGTCTCTTACATGAGTAAGAAACAATCCAAGCCAAAAAGAATTTACACTCAGAAGAGACGAGAGCAGAGGGAAAGAAGAGTTTTGACCATGCAATTCTAATTTAACAAATTTCTAGTGCATTTTACTCTACAGCTACACTGACCTTTTCTGCCTTTTTTATTGCAGGAGGTTTATGCACCTGCAGTCCGATGTCAGATGGCACTGCCATCAGGGTAGAAGTCTCTTCTTTCATTTGGGGCGGGGGAGAAGACAGAGAGAGAAAATTGTTATTACACTAGTACCCACTGGCCTGACCCTCTGCATCAATCTACCAGAACCCATGGGGAGGAGCGATTCAGATATCCTTCTTGTCAGGACAAGCACCAGTGCAATGGCCTCATATAATCCCACTTGCATTCATGTTGGATACTGTGCTGCTTAAGTATGCTAGAAAATTGGACTGAGGAGGGAGGAAGAAGACACACAGGATTTAAAGGGCTGGAGAAAGAGGTTAGCTAGAAGCCTACATGGGGGGCATGTATCTGTGGGCTGATAAACAATAACAGCAATGAATACAAATATTTGAAAAGTGTAAGCACCAGAGAAAAGAAAGGAAGCAATGATTTGTTTACTGTGATTCATGACACTCAAATRCCAAGGCAAAAGGGCTCTTTCTACTGAACACATTAGATGGGCAGAATTCAGAAGAAAAGGATGAAGTTAATGGAAAAAATTAGGACAAACAGAAGAAACCTATGGGTAATTATATCTCATATAGGCAATGAAATTTAGAGGTGGAATAGCAAAGTGGTGAAAGTGTTTTGTTTTTTTTTTCAAGGCAGACTATAGGTAAAACACTCTCTACCTGTCCATCCCCTCCCCAAAATAGGTAGCTTGGAACAGTCACACATGGGCAGAAGATGACCCCTCTCACTTTTGTAATGCCATTAACTTTAGAAAAGCATCTTCCCAGACTTCCCTCACCCAGAAATCATCAGCTCACAGCCGTGCTGTTGAAGTTTATTCTCAGCTGAATGAAGAGCTGCATGGTAGGTCCAGTTCTGGTCCCACTTTATGTAAAGAAAAACAAGAACATTCCCTTTGAAATGCAGAGGAGACATAGTGGAGCAACATCAGAGCCTTTTGTTTTCAGATTCCTAGCAACAATCCCATACATTCCCCTTTTCCATACAGTCTCCTCTCTTTTTGGCCCTCCTAGGCATAAAACTACTTAAAGGCATAGTCTGAGCTGTGGTAAAAATCACTAACCCTGTGAACAAAATGTTCAATTAAAATTAAAAACAATGCAAATGTTAAGAGCTTGAGCTAAATTAATTAGTCACTTCTTCCATTTCAAATCTGCATTTAAATATGTAGACATTGGAGCACTCAAAGATCTATCTGATATAAAATGAGAACATCAGCAATTTCCTTCTAGAGGGGCAGATGTTAAAGTCGTTCTTGTGATTTTTCACAGATGTTCCCCTCCCAGCATATTTAAAATGGGATTTCTATCTCAGTTCTGAAAATCCACATTCTCATACCAAAATGCAGGCAGCTGATATAGGCTATGAGCACATTTCATGATACCTGCACAAACAGCCAGGAACTAAAGAGGAAAGGACTTTTGCATCCACATGTATCCACAGCAGGTTCCCAGCGTGCTATAGAGTGGAATACACTGCACCTTGGCTTCTATAGTTTTTCTGATGTAACTAAGGAGATAACTAATTGATCATCTCCATACAGATTGAAAATTCTGTGATTTATTACCCATATTACAAAAATGCTATGAGGTCTCAGAGCGCAGGGTCTCCTTGCTCTGAGCATTGCACAGTCTTTCACTAGGAGCTTGCACCTGCCTCAGGGAGCTTCCAGGATAAAGACATGAAAAGGTTAAGGGCTGGCAGCGTCCTGCCAGTGCCCCCACACTGGCACAGGAGAACGGGACACATTCTTGCAGATTTCAGATTGCTAACAAACATGTTTAATGCTATTATCAGAGCCATTGCTACTTAACAACACAGAGCAAAGGCAGCAGCAAGCAGCACGTCCATTACTGCTCTTATAGTCTAAACAGTCTTAAGAGAAAACAGTGATGTTTTGAAATATGATAGAATAGAAGGGGGAAAAAAAACTTCTTCCTGAGAGTCCAAAATCAAGGACAGGAGATGAAGGGAGAATGTGAAAACCTCTCCAAACCTTCTCCTAAAATAAAAATCAGCTTGAAGCAGAGCACTGCAAAAACTGTCAAATGGCAGCCTCACAGGCTTCCCCTAAATCAGCTCCATCACAGGCTGGGGGCAAGATCAGAGGGGCACCACACTCTCCAAGTGTCCAGTTTATCYCGCAGGGCATCTGTCACTCGCATAGTCTCCCTGAAGCCACAGACATTCCCCCTTCCAGGCAGGTCAAAAGAGCCAAGCCAAGCCAAGCAGCTAGAGTGCCCTAAGCAAAGCAAACAGCACTTGAAAATATCTGCTTCTCAGCAGTTTTAGGGTCTGACTCACCCGCAGTGATATTAATAAGGAATACTATTGTTTAAAGTTAATGGCAGGCAGTGAGCAGAGACCAGGCAGCACAGAGAGAAGAGAATCCAAAAGATCATTTTGTTGGCTTTGCCTTACCAGCTCCCAAGCACTGCAGCAGTCAGAATAGAAGCTAGGTAAGACATCAAGACAGAAACATGGGCAGGAAAAGCTACTACAAGTCTGAGAGAAATAAGAATGTGCATTTCCTAAGGGGAAGTTCAGGAATGAAAAATGGGTGTCTGTTGTAGCGCAAATCAGATTTTCTATAACCTCCTATGCAGCTAGAAGCAAAATAGCCTGGAGCAGACTGTCCCATTTGGTCTCCCGCAGGTGTCTGGAGCAAGCAGATGGGGGACAGAAATGAGACTAGAAGCAGATTGGGGAAAGACATCTTACAAAGTGACACCATTCCTCTCCTTGTCTCTTGCATAAGCCTGCTCATGCCAAGCTGACGAACAAAAGCAATCGTACTCAAGGGAACAGAAAAAAATATAGCAGCTTTCCTAYAGCCACAGAAAGACCAGTCTCTTGCCTACAAAATCCAAGACCCTAGCATTGTGTGACCAACTTGGTGTTTTACAGTCATGCAACACATATTCTATAGAAAACAGCAGTAAATTTGTTAAATTTTAAAATGAAAACACAGAAAAGTGCAAAGTATGGACAACTTCATAATCACATTTCTCTGCATCTTTTTGTAAGCCTTTCCTCTTGCAACATTAGGAATGGCCAGGAAATTGGAGACAAGGTAAAGGGGGGGTAGAGAATGCTGGAAGGGACTCTATGAGATACAGATTAAATGTTTTATTATCTAGAGCTACACGCCTGTAAAACCTACTGTGCGATCATCTCAGCAGGTCATTATAGGCAGAGCAGCTGTACACAGAGAGGTTTAGTAAGCTAAATAACTTTCTTTTGCAATTTGTCTTGCAGCCAAAAGTAGGTGCAAGGACATGGACATCTAAAGCCTGGATGAGAAGTGATTTTTTTTTTTTTCCTTTGTTAAAAAGCAGTCATGATACGCATTTTTGTCATCAGTTTACAACAGCACGTAAGTGCTCAGTGCATACTAGATGGATCAGATCACAATCACCACCTTTTCTTGCCCAACAAACTGGAGTCCTGTTGGAAGTCAGGCTGGGAAACCAGTGCTTGGGTGAAGAGGAATAATGTACAGCTTTTTTATTTTTTCTCACTAATGCAGCTAGCATAGCTCTTCCAAAGAAGTTCTCTGTTCTGGACAATCATTAAAAGCTTTTTTCCAGCTGAAGAAATAAAAGGGGAAAAGGTTTGTGGACTCTCACAAGCTCTGCAAGGTCTCCCACTTCACACAGTTCACCCGCAGGAGTTAGCTCCCCTCCTACTTTTGCTCATTAGCACCACCGTTGGCATTTAAAAAAAAAATGTTTTCCTCTCTCTAATCTCTGATCTCATTTATCTTGGGACTGAAGTTCTAACACAGAATTTATCACATCAAAAGTCTTATTTCCCTGGCAACACACTGATATAGCCACAAATATCAAGCAAGAGACAATAAGCTATGACTGGAAAACAGAACTGTATTTAGAGAGAAGCATTGCCCTGCATAAAGATTCCCCATCTGACACACAATCACTCTCACTCCAGCTCTAAAAAATGTTCTCAGAACAAATTTCCTCCCTCTGTTTTCTTTCCCTCTGCTTAGAGTGCAGCAGACACAGTGCAATTTGGGAACCAGCAGCCTGAAACAATTTCCTCGGGGAATCCTCTGGCCAGTCCATGAGGCTAGTCCTTCACCACAACTGCAGGGCTTGGGGTGAACTCCCTGCCAGCAGTACCTGGAAGCATTTGACAGTGAATAGGAAGGCTCAACATCCTTCCTTCATCTGCCTTCTCCCCTTCCCAATCTATCATTGGATCRAGCCCTTGATCAGGGTATGAGTGATAATAAATGGATTTGCCACATAGATTCCCGGCTATGAACTCTCCATGACACCTTGGGGACCACAGTGATGTAGTGTGGGTACCTGACATGACAACCATCCTGTGGCAAGGGTTATTTAAAATAACTACTTGTCCTGGTTTCAGCTGGGATAGAGTTAATTTTTTTCCCAGTAGTTGGTATAGTGCTRTGTTTTGGATTTAGTATGAGAAGAATGTTGATAACATGCTGATGTTTTTAGTTGTTGCTAAGTAGTCTACTAGTCAAGGACTTTTCAGCTTCCCATGCTCTGCCAGGTRCACAAGAAGCTGGGAGGGAGCACAGCCGGGACAGCTGACCCAAACTGGCCAATGGGGTATTCCATACCATGTGATGTCATGSTCAGTATATAAAGCTGGGGGAAGAAGAAGGAAGGGGGGGATGTTTGGAGTGATGGYGTTTGTCTTCCCAAGTCACCGTTACATGTGATGGAGCCCTGCTTTCCTGGGGATGGCTGAACACCTGCCTGCCGWTGGGAAGGAGTGAATKAATTCCTTGTTTTGCTTTGCTTGCGTGCRCRGCTTTTGCTTTCCCTGTTAAACTGTCTTTATCTCAACCCACGAGTTTTCTCTTTTACTCTCCTGATTCTCTCCCCCATCCCACCGGGGGGAGTGAGCGAGCGGCTGGGTGGTGCTTAGTTGCTGGCTGGGGTTAAACCACGACACTACTGGAAACTGAAACTTTTCCATTCTGGTTTTCCCAGGCTCAGATGTTTATGAGAAGCACAAGCAGGGGTGGGAAGAGTTCAGGAACAGCTCTGGGTGCCCAGCTCCCATCGGGCTCTTAGGCAGCCCTGGACCAAGTCTTCCATGTGTAGTCAATCCAAATGGATAAATACATGAGAATCAAGACTGCAGGAGTTTCTTCTCTGGAGTTTCACAAAAATAATTCAGTTGTAATTGGAGAAACTGGGACTCATGGAACATTTTCCTTCCCACCAGGCAGATGAATCTATGATTTGTATTCTCTGATTTTAAATGAGATTCTCACCCATCTTCAGTGGATTTGATTGATACTGCACTGAGACCACTCAGTAAAATGATACAGTGTAGATCAAAGCATGAAAGATAATTTTCCCTGAAATGTATGTAGCTAAGGGTAAGTTATGACTCTTTGTTTCACAGTTTATGGAACACAATTTCATTTAAAGCCTAAATCTGTCATTTCAGCATTGTTTATCAAAATGCATCCAATACCCTCTCCCCCTAGAAGAACAGTGTCAAGTCAGAGGTAGAAAATCAAACCAGTACAAAGACATTTTTTCAAATATCTAACCATAAAATAAACTCATGGAGAATAGCTTGTGATTTGCATAAATATTATCCACATATGATGCATTTGATGCAAGCAAAGAGTAATTCATCTGCAAGTTAAATACCCAGAGTGGCAAAAGGTGCTGTAAAATTTATGACAGAAAGACTGCTTGATGTATACCTAAAGATGCTATGAACTGCCTTCACCTGCTTGCATATCTATATTTCATAACTTTGTTTTTTTCATAACTTTGTTTTATTCATGCAGGAGCTGAAAGGTACTCCCAACAATGATCATTTTTAATCTCCTTTCTTCATTACCTGGTTTTTGGCTCACTGGCACTTTGGGAGTAGGTTTTTCCTCAAAATAATTTCACTGCCAAATTACTATGTGCAACATAATTAAAGCCACTCCATTTTTTTTTTTCATTACAGCAATACCAGGTTGGTTGGTTCAAAGCAACCTTACAAACACCCCTAGCACTTCCCCCCCCACCCCCCCAGTAAAGCTTTATCACCACTTTGAGTTAATGTTTACAAACTTAATAGGCTAAAGTGAATTTGGGAGAGATTTGAGAAAGAAAAGCAGACTAGTCATAAGAAAACTTGCGGGAAGAGGAGGAGGAGAGGAGAGGGAAAGGCAAAACAAAATTCAAACTATTTTATGCTTATATTTTAAATTTATTTCTGAAAACCTTCCCCTTTAATTAGGGACACCTTTCTGGAGAGCAATAAGCTGTTATTTCAATCACCTCAGCCCTGGTATCACCGAACTGGAAATCACATGCCAAAACCTGTCCTCCGTTACACCTGTGGACCCTGGGATCCTTCAGAATTACTTTTGTGCTCAGCCTGGAGCTGTTCCACTAAAGCATAGATTAAGGATCAATGTAGTCAGTCATGTTTTGCTCTTTCCTAAAAGCGAGGCCCTCAACCACAGGGGATGCCTACATGGCTTCAATGTGTTCAGGATATTTCCATGGCCGTTTGATTTGCTTTGCCTTGGTGGCTGGCAGAATCATATCTATAGGGGTACGGTAATATATGATATCATCACATATATTACAGCTACGTGATAACACAATGTTATCAAAGATGTGGTGATACGTGATCTCCTGATCCTGTCCTGCCAACCACACAAAAAAATCTCTTCTTGGATCAGCCAACTCCAATATAGACAACAGCTAAGGGAACAGGATCTGGCAGCCTCTCTCTCCATGGGAAATTCATGCTTTCACAATCCATCTACACTCACATATTCAGTTAAAACACTTGCTCAGGTTTTCAAGCTCAAGAGCTAAACATTGAAGACGACATTAAGCAATTAAGTTATCATGCAGAAGCAGCGTTCGGGATGTAATGGGACAGAGGACAGATGCTGTGAAGTGCAAAACAGTTCAGTGCACTCATATTGTTACGGCTCACAAAAATTGAAGGAGTGCACARTACATTCTTGAAACATATTGTCTAGCTGCCAGCCTTGTGGGAAAGAACAAGCAAAGGCTCGTGAGACTCTGATCCAGGCCATTCCCTCTCCTTACGCAGAAGACTGCATAGATCTGGGGTCTGGAGAAGGGGAAAGCCAGGCGGCTCTCCCTCAGACACGGCTGTCTTGTAGGAGGTGGCTCTCCCTCAGACATGGAGCACTGCCAGCTCCTTACCTCTTCCCAGCGATGAAGGTATGTTTTGGAAGAGCTTTGGGTAAGGGATGAAATGAGGTCCCCGTCCAGTCAACTATCAACAACTGCTATGCTTTTTCCCAGTAGAGCRTCAGACCAGGGTACACCTCACCCATGAACATTACTGACATTGTACAATCTGTGCACTCAGTGGCTGCCCTGCTTGCTTCCCACAGCCCGAAGGAAACCCATACTGAAATATCTCTGTGAGTTTGGACACACAACATCACGGAAGGATGTCAGGAAAATGACCAATGGAGAACACTGAAGCATCCCTTGGCTTACCAGCCATGTGGGAGAAGGGAGGGAGGGTAATAGGAATTTTTTTTTTTTTTTTTTTTTTTTTTACCCCCACACAGAGCCATAAGAAATACAAATACTGCCTTTGCAAGAAACTTTCAGGAGAAAAAAAAAAAAAATTTTAGATTCACTAAAATACTGTGATTAGTATATTTGCAAACAGACTCTCTCCCTCTACAGGGCAGCCTGTGGGGGAGTCAGCAAGCTGACATATTTAGGTGAGATATATCAGAAAACGTGATTTCTTTTTTTCAAACTTAGTTCCTCAATGGAAACGAATTCAGGTTATTACCAAACATAAAACCCTGCACAAAGCTATAAAAGCAGGGCTTTTGTCCTGCTGCACAGGAGGAGAAACAGGGTTTCTTATTACCCTGTGAGAAATGCTTACAGGAATCCTGCAGCAGGTTTTGTTAATGATACACTGCTTTAACTGTCAGCAACAGACAGAGGGACTTCATTTTAAATTTGTACCTAATACAGTTTGTCAGATTTTGTAACCAGCTAAACAAGTTATAAATGGCCATGGGTCACTCAGCTACTTAAACTAGAGGGAATTTTTTCCCCTATCATAGCTTAATAGCAATACATAAATAATTAAATCTGAGATAAAAAAATTAAAAGCAAAATAACACGGATGCACAGATTTTCACCCTTCTGGCCTATGTCTGTTGATGAAAACAAGTGATTCTTTCCTACGGACAGAAAATTGAAAGGCAGCCATGCTTCCAGACATGACTATTACTTATTTTTGGTGTGGAGCCGCATAAGTTTGAAGTCTGAAGTGTTGGACAATATTTGACACAGAGCCGCCCATGATTTCAGTTAAAACATGGGTGCTTAGTTATGTGCAACTTCTCACCTACACATGCAGCCATGCTGTAACTCCACTGGCAGGCAGGAGTGGTAGGATGGATGAGCTGCCTAGAAACACAAAATCTCTGCAAAGATCTCAAGGAAGTGCCTGGTGGGATATGCTCCTCCAAGGCAATCCAGTGCCACAATGAAACAATAATCCTTCCTCACAGCAGGCCGTAGGACCTTTAGCACAAGTCTATGTTAACGCACATCCAGTCCTTTATACTACTTAGCATTTACATGCTGCTTTGATTTTTTTATTTTAACCTCAAGATATTTCTACTTCTGGCCCTTGAAATAAATGGGTTTCTCCCTTTTCCCTTCCCACCAAATATGTAAAAATAAAGGTGGAAGCATTTGTGGTTTTATATAAAGTCTTTGAAAAAGCCCCTTTTTAAAACTGGAAAAGCTTTATGGATGCTCTTGGTTCCTGACCATTTCAAATATCAAATGAGTCATATCTACTGAAATGACCACTCCACAGTGGTAAGAAGTCAAAAGAACAACTTAGTGTTTATTCATCTTCAACACATACCAGAGGTTTAGGTCCAAACTACCTTGCACAAATGCTAATATTGTTGTTCAGCTGGAGATTCCGCATATATTTGGTCTAAAATCTCTGCTCTATTTCACATATCACACCATACACATGTACATCTGCATAGCAAGCATCAATTTGTGAAGCCTTTGTTATCTGTCACACAGTATCCTGTGCTTATAGGTGTTCAAAGCCAACTACCTTTTCTTCTTAAAACGTCAGGCTGTACTTGCCAGCATGAGCATCTACATCACACGTGACAATATATGGGAGCCACTCCTGGGAAATCCAGTGATCTAATTGAAACAAGCAGGCTGTCTTGGAAAGCATTTATTATTCATTGTTGCTCCATTAATATTGTATGGCATAGAAATGATCACATTGAAAAGGTTACTGTCAAATGAGTAAGGAACCTCTTTGTCAATACAGGAAGGTCAACATCTAAGACTAGGACAGAGGCAGCTAGTTAGTCATTTATATACATCATGATGAAAAATGACAAAGCTGGAGACAGACCCACCACTAGAGCTTCACTGTGAATTATTCAGTAATCCTTTTGTTCTTCTCCATGGAACCTGACAATAGTTTGCATATTTCTAAATTGCCCTGATAAGGCCATGGGAAATGTTCTACTGATAAAAGTGCAGAATACAAATTGGAGCTGGATTTACTTAACTGCCCACAATAGATCATTCTGACACACTTTTCCCCTTAAGCAACAACATGGAGAAAAAAGAGCAAGTGGTGTTCCGCTTCCAAGTACGTATCAGACAAATGTTTCTATTTCAAGCTAAAACATGAGACACAAGGAAGAAAAGGAGGGGCCTAGCAGGAAACCTTTTTCATATGTGCAAATGCATGTGTTAAAAAGAGATCATCCAAGTAATTTCATTTCTTGCATTAATTTTTCCAGTAGTAAGAAATGACGACAGGCCCTAATGAAAGGTAGATGAAACTGTTTGAAATGGGGAGATAAAAATCTGGATGTAGGGAAAAACAAAAAAAAGAATACCCAACATGTTTCTCTCTCACTTGCCATTATGAATCCCCAGAGACTGATTCTACAGCAGAAGTTACTAACTATTAAAGCAAACACACTGGGGGGGGGCCTTATCCTAAAGGAACAGTAAGTTCTTTATCACAACTGCTAGATGTAACTGAAGTCTGGAGGCTTCCCACTTCTATCCACGGGATTTGGAGAAGCACTATCATATCACACAGCAAAGAAAAATTATGTATGAGCTTGCAGAATGCATCCCCACGCACCTGAAACCTTGAGAACTGGGAAATAAGTTAAGCCAAAGAAAACCCCTCTTTCTCCAAGAGTTTTGCAAAAAGGGGACAAAATGTCATCTTTCCCAGCTCCTCCCCCAGACAGTACCTAACAGAAGGGGAATACAAATAGATGCATGGGTTGTTGCTTTTGGGTGCTGTCTTTTTGGGGGTTTTCTTTTGGGGGAGGAGGGGTATAGGAGATGAGATGGTAAAAACCATTCTTCTTAAAATCACTCTTATTGTATTCTGTCCTTGAAGGACAATGGGTGGTTTCTTTCTTTATTAAGGGCACAGAAATGCAAAATGTGAACCACTTCTAGCAGGAAAGAATGGGGAAGATAGCAACAGAGGACAGCCCCTGCCCCCCTGCTCATCCCCCACTAAGAATCATCCACATCACTCTGTTTGAGGTCCTTCAGATAGCTGTACCTTCCCCCATTGAAGCTCCAGCTGGATCCAAATGAAACTTGGGTCCTCTACACAAAACACTTTTTATTTCCAGACAGGGCAAGATACAGGCTGTGAAGAACATTTCCTAGAAGCATTCCAGCTCACATCCACATCCAGGATTACTACAGGATCAAGTTGAAATAACTTGGGGGGGCAGGGGACAGAGGGGAGAGGATTCAGCATGAGATGATCCCTCTCCCTCCTACCTCTCCACCCCATGCCTCCTGCTTCCCAAAGCTACTCTCACGGGAGCAGACAGCACCATCTGCACGAACTGCACAAGGCAGTTCCAAGCTGGGAATTGACTGATCTCACCCTTACCAAATTTGTGAAATGAGAATGTTGTCAGTGGTGCATTCACTTTAATTAATTCCCAAGAAAGACCACCTTCCTTAAATTAACATTCTGTAAAAGCAGGGAGTGGAGGGAGGGGAAGCCTAACATCTTTGAAAGGGATAATAATACCTAATCGACTAACTTTCTGATAATTAATTAAAATGTTAGCAGTTTTCTAATTGAAAAATGTTGAATGTATTCCCCAGAACCTTCCATTATTTTTTCCATTACATTAATCATTAGAGGACATCTATTACAGATTACCCCTTTCAGACACAATCTTCCTGATAAAGAGAGTCAGGAATGCTGGCAAGGTCAAATGCTCAGCTAAATCCCAATGAGAACAGGCAACCAGTGAATATAGTGCTCAGTAAGATTTAGAAAGTGTCAAACTACGAAGAAGATAAATGATGGTTTTCCAAATTTAAGGCAGAACACATGAAGTGTAGTACACAAGTCAATACTTCCCTATGCATAATGTATTTGTCTTGTGAGGTGGTCCACATACTAGCCTATTAGGTCCCTACCATCTTAAAAGAATTAAGTTAAGCAAACAAGCTTCAGGTAGGATCTATTTATACAAAATACAGAAGGAGGGGGGTTTTTTCTTCTGTAGGTGATACACGTTCCATAACATCTCAATGATCTCCAATTATTTTTTGCAGGTTACAAAGATTTTACTGCCTATTATTAATAGTGGCATTAAATATACAGCTCACACTTAATGTCAGTATACTTCTATTCCTTTTCAGATGCACAGAATTCATCACAACATGAATTCATAATCGCCAGAACAGTGAATAAATATTTTTCATGAGCATAAGTTATTTTTGTAGATGGTGCTGTACAGGAGGTGCCTGTGGGTTGTCTCTTAATTGATAACTTTGGAGATCAGGGAGAGAGGAACAGGCTGCTGTGAAGTCTGTTCCATCACACCCAGGAGACTGCTGGCATCGCTGATATTTCTTTCTTTCTACCTGCTTCATCATTTTGTCTAATAAATATGAATGGTCACATACTGGTAGTATTATAGGTACCAGGTATCTGCTCTGCCCTATTTCACTCACCATGATAGAGGAAAGTCATTGCAGAGACAAAAGAAGTCTACAGCCACAATTTAGGACATGCAGCACGTGGGGGGGTGCTTATGATGRAGGAGCATCCACTTTTAAACATGTAGTCAGTATGGCATGGAAAATGAGGTTTAGGGGAGAAGTACCTGGGGTACTGGAGCCCTGGATGAGTCACAGAGATCGATTGACCCTCACCCCTTTATAAAAGGCTCAGATTGGCAATGAGAAGATTACTAGCCCTTAGGAACAGTTTTGTGACAGAACCTTTTCATAACAAGACTTGCTGTAATTATGTAGTAAATATCCATAGATGGTAACAGAGGCTGAAAGGCTGAATCATTTCGCCATGTAATAAATGTTTATTAAACAGACATCACATGGAACCTCCTGTAAATTACAGCTTTCTCTCTCTCATTCCCAGTAGCTACCTGGAAACCCAAAGGACTGGCCAAACTAGGCATGGTCTATTAGCCTTATGCTCAAGGAGCTAAAGGCAAATAGAGCTCAGTAGTAGTTTACCTGATTTATGCAGCTTCTCTTAGTCTCTTTTGTTGTCTGTTCTTTCCTACAGAAGAGGATCCAATCTGAGAAACAACTTTGAACTAAACTCTACTCTTGGGTATTTCATATGTAAATACAAAATAACTCCATGGTGTTCAATGGCACCAACAATGTTTTATTTCATTACCTGATGTGGCAGAAATGTAACCTGACTGCTACCGCTCCAGATATGCTTTGTTCCTAATCTGTAAGTAGGCAGCAGATAGAGGTATCTAGTTTAATAGTAACTTGGGCAGCCCTGCAGCAATCACTTGCCCAAAGGATGCTCCAACAGTAATCATCTCTAGTGGGAGTCTTCCATGTAAGGACTAGGAGAACAGGCCAGAGAGATGACAACAAGCTGTGAAAGTTGGAGGAGATCATTCAGGGAGATCCTATAGCTCATGTTATGACAAAGGTCAAACTGGGTTGATTATCCAAGTCTGCTGCCAATACAATCAGGCCAATACAATCAACAGTATCTTGACATGCTCTTTTTCAAAAAATCTGCATTCTTCTGTAAGCCTGTATGGAATAATCTCCCTCATAATTTATTCAGTCATGCTTTTACAAGTGATTATGAATTATTAGCACTGCTTTCCACTTCATGACTTTAATTCTTGCATCATAACCTGTACTGACCTTACTGTCCAGGTCCCTATTAAGATTAAACTGTCTTTAAAGAAGCAAGTTCCCTGCCACCCCACCCACTACCATGCTTTGGGAGGCTTTGGGCTGCCTGCTACAAAATAGCATCTAACACTAATTCTTTCCCTAGATAGAGCTTTGTGGAGAAAAGAATACCATTCCATGCACAAAAGCAGATGAAGTGTGCAGTACTCAGGTCTAGCAGTCAGAGCCCAATCCCAGGTATGCTTCTTCTCAGAGGTTGTCAAGGGTAGAACTGGGGTGTTAGTTCACTTGGGAACTATTGCATGGTAAAGCTAATCACGAACTTCAGCATCTCGCTGCAGCAGAGCCTTATTACTCTTATCTGGCGTTCCTTGCTTGGATGGGCATAACTAGGTTATGCCTTCCAAGCAAATTATTGCCTATCTTCATTGTTTTAAAATCATCTTCAGATCCACAGAGAGATTATTTCAACGAATCAGAAGTGAATAAATAAAAGAAGTGACAAGCTGTAAGTGTTCTCTTCTCTAATGGCACTTCTCCAATCACAATGGGGTCCCAACCCTTGCTGGTACCTTCAGGTATTAAATTATATCTGATAAAGAAAAACACAAATAAAAAGCAGGAAGCAAAATGAAGACTCATGTTGACTAAATAAGTGATAATGCCTATAAATTTTCTCAAAAAAGGGTAATAATTCTATTATGAGGTACCCAGGAATGGAAAATATTTCCCCAACTAACATCCTGTTTTGAAGATACAGCAAAACGGAATATAGATACACATCTTTACATCATCGGGTTCATCCACTGACAGCCCATTGGTCTGAATATTGGGTATCTCCTTAGATTTAGTGGTTCGGTCCCTCCTAAACCCAATGCCTACAACCACAGAATGACTCCACCTGAACACAGGAGACAATGCTTCTGGTCTAGAAACAGCATCTTATGGACTCCAACCTGCGAAGCGGTGAGTGAACAGGATAAGCACTAGCAACTTCATTTCCATAAGTAGTTCCAAAGAAGTTCAGGTCTTCAGTTCAGCATCATCCCAAAACAAAATATCAAACAGGCTACTTCACAAAGAAGAACAGTGGATGGAACTTCACAGAACCAATACTAATTCGGTAAGTTAAAAAAACAACCAAAAAAACACAGTTGTTATTTGTTCCCTTTTCAAAACTTTCCTCAGAAAATAGGTCTTACAGCTGTGCTTCATGTATTGAGCAATATGTTTGCTCAGCAATGGCTTAATGTGGAAACCTGTACAAACTTTTGAACTGTGATTATGGTGATACATTAGCATTTTCAATCACTAGTTGAGTTTATGATCCTTGCACATGTCAGATAATTTATGGCTTGTCTTACACATACAAAGAATACAATTAAAACTGCAAACACTTGCCCATGGGACAGACTTCTTTATGGCTTAATATGCTTACGGTTGTAATAAAATTTATTTTACAAGAAAGAGTAATAAAACAAAATTCAGAAAGTAGAATAATGGGATAATTATGCTCTAAAACCAAATGTGCTTTCTTTATGTCACCATTTCATAAAGTCAAAACAATTTATTATAGTGGTGCCTCAATAGCAGCACTATAGTTAACGGTCAGTTGCCGCTTCCATTATAAACCCTGCTTTTCAAGACCTTCATATAATTCAGCAGTTCTAGCTTGTATTAAACTAGAACTTGGCATATCAACAAGTTATCAGCACAGATGCAGTTGTCCACACCTAAAATGGCTAAAATCCATTTTTAAGATCAGGACATATTCTTGGGGCGGGGGGTGGCGGGGAGGGATGGGACAGGGAAGGAATAGAAGAAGGTTTGCTTCCAGGAACACAAGTGAACAATGAGACAATATTAGCTACAGAAAAGTGCTTTTTTTCATAGCCTTTTCCAAGCTTTTCTCAGTGTCTCTGGCATTGCAGGGATAAGGCAGGGATAAGGAACAGAACAGATCCTCAGGCAGGTTAAAGTAAAGCCCATGGGGCCAGAAGTTTAAAAGGCCTGTTATTTATGTACTACAAAAAATACAGTACCATGTATTTTACAGCTTACACAAGGAGGTCATGCCCTGAATTTCTTATACATCCAAAATTYTTATTCACTAGAAGTTCGGGAGGTGAGGAAAAGAGGATCAAGAGCAATTTCTTAAGTAAAAGGGGAGACATATGAAGGAGGAAAAAAGAGATTTAAAAGCACCAATAGGATTTCGGCTTTACATCACTAACAGTATCCTGGCCAATTTTACCTCATACAAATTAATAACAGCCAAGGTTTTTCGAGAAAAAATTAGAAGGGGCATTCTGTAACACATTGTTGGCATGCAACTGAGGCAGTAGTAGCACATGCATTCAGACTGAACATTTGATAAGTTCCAAGTTTTTGAGATGAGTCTTACAGAAACAGATACTGTCATTTCTCATTCCTCCAATTGTTCCTTGCTCCTGCTTCCTCCAGAAGCAGTTGGAGCTTCAAAGTTAGTTCTGGGATGCCTCCCTTGGCACCATCCCTCTCCCTTCCCTCTTCTCTTGCTTGGGCAGAAGCAGCCCAGTCCTGGGCCAGCCACAGCTCATCAACCTTGGGATGGCAAAACCTGAGTTGCCCTACACTGCTGAAAAGCCCCATGCTGGCTCTGTTTGCAGGGAGGAAGTTGCTGGTAATTTCAGCAGTGCTGTGTACTGACAGTCATCAAAGGTCTGTCACCAACTGAGCTGTGCATCTGAGAGGAAGAAGAGATCCTAGAGACAGGGAGAGAACCAATTTCCTGGGATCCAGCAGCAAAGCAGAGCTTTGAGTCAAGAAGAGAGATTATGATTCAGTTTTAGCAAAACAATTTGGAAGTCTATTCCACGTATTATCTATAATCTTGTGCACTCTTCTTTTGTATCTGGCTATTAAAATTGAATTGGCATTCAGCATCTCCAGTATTAATCAGAAATCAGTAATACTATCCAACTGGAGACATTCTACAGAGAAGAAAGGTAGTACAAGGTCATCTAGAAAATCACCACTTCTTTCCCATGCAGTGGCAAGACTGCAGGGAAGGCCACACAGTCTAAACTTCCATATTCGTTCTGAAGCTTTCCAATTTACCACTTCCTCACATCAAATATAGATTAGTTTCTTTAATTGCCCTATATGAATTCATAGCTGAAGTGTTTGACTTGCCCAGAACTAATTGTCTGTCAAGAAGATATTTTGCAGCCAAGCAGATAGCTTAATTGGATATTTAGTTTAACTGCAGGCTTTGTTTCTTCGTATTTCAAGTCTTACTCCTTAACGTTTGCTAAATTATGTATTCTGAACACATCCTCAGATTGTCTGCCTTTGAGTGTTCTGTTGTTCTTTGAAAATAAACATGTTTCATTACTAGCTTCTATCTCCCTGCCATTTCTGACATGATTTTCCCATATTCCAAAAAAAACATGACAGGTAGGTCCCTTCAGGAAATAAAACACAGATTGACTCTGCTGTATCCAACCAGTTAGCATTTGGAGAATTATAAATATAATCTAGAACTATTTCATTTATTTGCAGAGAGGAAATGCCCTTGGTGCTGAAGCAAGGCACATCTCCTGGATCGTAGCACAGAACTGCAGAGGTCTAGCGAGTGCAGGCTAACTTCAGCTGACAGAAGAGGATGCTGCCAAAATCATCTGCTACTTATATGATTCCAGACTCCCTCTGACAAGAACATATGTTAATGGCTGCAAACTTCCCTCTAGAGCTTAGTGGGTGTATCAGCTCTGCCACCTCCCCACTACAGCCACCTATAGAACTACTGCTCTACAAGACCAGGACCAGTGTATACCTTCACACACAGGCGAGCCCTACAAGAAGTCAAGCCCAAGCAAAAACAGTGGAACTCAGTATCTCATCCTTTCTCTCTCCCTTCCCCCTGGAGCTTTCACCAGGAAAAGAAAAAGGTAGTTTCAGATCCCAGACTCCTTTTCCCTGTGCTGCTATCAAGGTCTAGACAGTGCAGTTCATTGCAGATTATTAGCCCAGCATAGTCCACACAACATACTACCATCATAAATTGCCAAACTCAAGTTCAATGGCCCATTATAATCAAAGGAGGAACCCCTCTGAAATGTCTTTGTTTTCACTGATCCTCGCTCTCACCAGATCCTTAGCATTTTCCTGATGAAGTTTTTCGCATTTTTGCGTAATGATCAGAGTATAAGAGAAAAGAGAACATATACACAAAATTTATATCCCATAGCATATGGCAAATTGGATAAAGAGCATAGTAAACTGAGTAAGTTACATAGACAGGGATGCTTCTGATTTTATCAACCTTGTCTTTGGGCATCTGTTGTTCTCTTTGAAGCTGCACAACTTTTGCTGATAATGGCCTCCTTCCTTCTGATTAGCACGGTGTATGTGATCTCCATTGTGTAACTGATTAGACATTTGCTAATAATTTTTCAACATCACTTATACAGACACTATTGATTTTCAAATGCATCTAATTACATGACACTCAGAACCTGTTTGTAAAAAGCTTTTTATATGCATGAGACAAGATCAAAATAATGGTGTTAAGAGTCCAGTGAGAGTCAGAAAACCCACTTCCATAGGTCTTACATGCACTTACAAGTATATAATGCTTCTAGTCTCCCAAGTAGAGCCGATCAGTTCACAAAGCTTCTCTGAATGACACCCTAGCATTAAATATTGGTCCTAGGTTTATAGTCAAAGCAACATAGGCAGTACCTAGGAAGATCTACCTGAAATCCATCTGGGATTTGAAAGCAGTTTGCTGTGCTGACTTTTTTCATCTTTATTCTTTATTGTTACTAATGACAGGATAACCTTCAGGACTAATTTATAATTTGCTTTTAAACAAGACCTAGTTCATATTTTCCTTTTACTTCATTTCATGACAGAACTTGGCCTTGATGAACAAGTTCATTGCAATACAATTTCTAATCTCTTCATCAGGACATGGATATAGATTTCTGAGAAGAGAAATCAGTGCAGAGTGAAACAAATCTGCTCTACAGGGCAGGATGCACAGGATGAACTGTGTTCAGCTTCAGGATGAAGGCAACTTTAATTTAGCTGTAAAGCTATCTTGTATGATGCTTTGACAAAAAGCATGCACTGCACATAATACATCACTCGAAACACGCATGTAGTTGGAACAGGAGCAATAATGGTCCTATCAGTTCAAAAGGATCTGATTAAGGGAACCACAGTCTTTTGACTAAGTTGTGATAAAAATGAGTAACAAACACCTACTGAAATCAAGACAGAGAATACTATATAGAGTAGATSGTGAATGACACTATATATATATAYACACACACACACGGAGAGCCGAGATGTTGCCTTTCAAATAGTTAATGAATAATTAATGGTGCACTTGATGAAATGAATTTGCTTATGTTCATAATTTCCACACTGTCAAACCCTTTGCACCTACATCAAAAAAGGGGACAGGAGAAGGGAAAAAAAATGGCGATTTGTTTGAAAGCCTGCTTCATTAATATTCAAGATCATCCATTTTAAAGCAGCCATTTGCAAATCAAACAGTCAGTGTGTGCCATTTTGCATATCAACGATATTTTAATATGAACAACATCAAATTTCAATTACAAGCACATGAAGCCAAAATCAGCTCTCAAACAGAAATAGGGTAGATGAACAAAAGTGTTCTAAATTCTTAGTGTAGGACTTCATAGAACTTTAAAGCGTTCTCTCTGCTCAGAGTAAATTATTCCTTTGTCCCACCAGATAACAAGAAGAATGTATTCGGTTTTCCTAGATGGACCTGATTCTCTTCTACATCACACCACTTTCATATCAAATGAAAAGAATCAAACCAGTAGAAAATGAGCTCAGCAGCCTGGCAAATGCTCTTGCTCATGTTCCTCCACACACACCCTTTGCAGCTTTTATCCTACATACTTTTTCAGCAAAATGAGATTCCCCTGAAAATATTTATAACACCTATTTCTGTAAAATCCTAACATTAAATATTGGATACAAATGCATGGATAAAATCTCCTCATAGGTAGACATGCTGGAATAAGTATCCCCAATTCTGAGGGAAATTAACTTTTGCATTTCTTTTAGTGTACATACTTAAATATGTAGGTAGAAGAAAAATATGATTCTCAGTCTTGGGGGCTATTCATTATGCAGAAATATTAGTGCTGATATTCCTTATGACTTTAGAGGCAACTTTGTTTACATCAAGTTCTGCACAGAACCAGAGAACAGAGATTGTCTCCTCAGTAGCTCTTTATTTTATGTGTGATCAGTGCAAGGCAGTAGTAGCAAAGGAAAACCCTCAGTGACAGCATCAATGCTTTCTCCTCCAGTGGGCAGCAAATTTCCCTCAGTACACATGATATGGCTTGATGGTAAGGCTGCTCTTTTCTCTGTCCTCTTCTCCTGCTAGTCTACATTTTTGTGTTAGATTGGCCCCTCCAAGGAACAGGCTACAGTAAAAGCCACTCCAAAGTGGTCACCTCAGGTTCTCTGTAGGGCATATTACGTTGGTATCATTGCAGTAGCTATGATCTAGTTGCTTTGCCAAGCTCTAGAAAAGCTGATATCAGGCTGTTATTACACGATTCCAGCAGATAGGCTCCTGAGCATATACTGTCTCTTAATTTGGCCACAGAAATACCCATCACAAATACCATTTTGCAGAAACATTGTCAATTAGTAAACAAAGAATGACTATAATAAGCTAAGCATAAGTACAAATTTACTGGTAGCTGTTCATTTATTTTAACATATTTTCCAGCATTCACAGTATTTGTTAGTGGACCAGTAAAGATAGAGAAGCATTCTTAGATATGGGAGTAAGACTAAAGGTCTCCCTTTAAATTCAGGTAAGAAAAAAACCCAATGTTTTGCTTGTTGTAAATAGAAGCACACTTTCTCTGCTAGTAAGGTTCTGCCAGAGTTTGGCGGGAGTTCCAAGTGCAGCTAAGTCAATTACTCTTCTCCCAAACCAGAAAAGATTTATTTAAAATAATTGCAAGCTATCAGAAAGTCATCTAGATTTCAACTAAATAAAAAATATCTCTGGGGCTCAAGTATGTCTTCTGAAAACATTCAGCCAGAGCTGCTTAATTCAGAGCTCCTGGATTCAGGCTGACTGCCAGTGTTGAAAGTGCTGCCAAGACACCACAGACAGGCCCCCTGCCCCCCCCCCCCCCCCCCCCCCCTCTCCTTTATACTCCTGTCGCCCCCTCCTGTCGAAAAACCCCCTTTCCCCCTGGCGTCAACCGCCCGCCGCCGCCACCCCCCCCCCCCCCCCCCCAAAAAAAAAAAAAAAAAAAAAAAATCACTGCATTATAGTGAAAACAGGAGATGTTGCAATCTACCTGGTGAAACAGGGAACCTTCTTTCCATTGTAGGTTCTGTCCAAGATGTTGAACATGGCAGCAGCAGTATTAGAATTGCAAATAATTAATGTGCTGCAGTGATTAGTAAACTTGGTGTCCTGGTTTCGGCTGCGATAGAGTTAATTTTCTTCCTAGTGCTGTGTTTTGGATTTAATATGAAAAGAATGTTGATAAGACACTGATGTTTTTAGTTGTTGCTAAGTAGTCTGCTAGTCAAGGACTTTTCAGCTTCCCATGCTCTGCCAGGTGCACAAGAAGCTGGGAGGGAACATAGCCTGGACAGCTAGCCCAACTGGCCAATGGGGTATTCCATACCATGTGACGTCATGCTCAATATATAAATAGGAGGCGTGGTCCAGGAAGTAGCGATCGCDGCTTGGGTATCGCTCAGCGGGTGGCGAGCAATTGCATTGTGCATCACTCATTTTGTATATTCTATCATTATTATTATTATCATCATTATTTTCCCTTCCTTTTCCGTTTTATTAAACTGTCTTTATCTCAATCCACGAATTTTACTTTTTTTCCGATTCTCTCCCCCATCCCACTGAGGGGAGGGGGGAGTGAGCGAGCGGCTGTGTGGTGTTTGGCTGCCGGCCAGGTTAAACCAYGACACTTGGTAATTATTAGTTGATTTTCCATCCAAACTATGCCATTACTAGAGTAAATTTAAATGAGAATGAGCGAAGAAACTTACTAATTCTAGTAGCAAACCAGTCAGAGTTGGGAAGAAGCTTGGTCCTTGAGTTTCCAGTTTTGGTCACTTTTCCCTGTTCAAGACTGCCTTGATACATGCATACAAGGAAACTAGACAGAGCAATCCATTACTCCAGTGTGTAACACATCAGTTTATGAATGGAGGCTTCAGGAGACTGACTCAGTTTATGCACTTAAGGATCCACATAGCACATTCACAAACAGCACTAGGTAGGACAAGACTGCAGTCAAATGAGTCTGAAGAATCAAGAGTTCTGGATAAAGCACTCAGTGCCCAAGATGTTTACAGAAGAGGGTGGCCTAAAATATAAGCTCTGTTGATAAAGGGCAAAAGGAATCTCAGTGGTCTTTGTGGCACAAAGGTGAACCTGGGATGTGTGTGTATATGTACATACCGGCAGCTACTGAAAGGTTTGGTGTGACCAAGAGGCATTGTAATAGTAATTTTAATCTGATGCATGAAAGGATTGACTCACACAGCATTTACAGACTCGAAGCAGCAGGCCAGAGAAATGCTAGGAGGTAGATCAGAGTGCTATCAGGGAAAAAAGAAAAAAAAAAAGGCATTACAAAATACCTTCTAGCCCAAACACTTCATTGCTGGTAGGAGGGAGAAGTATGTCTGGATGTCACAACAAAGGACTCAGCTGCAGACACTCAATGAAGCTATCCACAGAGGCCAGTGAACTGGAGCAAATTGATGAGTTGGAAGAGCAAAAGGGCAAAACAGCAAACATCTGAGCTACAGAGCCCAGGCACCCAGCAGGGAAGGCTAAGGGATCAAAAATGCAATTAAAAGTCTGCAGACAGGAACGGAAATATTGACCAGGAAAGTTACAGACCTTCAAATGTAGAGACAGCAGGTAACTCCACAGAGAGGGGGAGAAGCATTAAGGTCAACCTAGGCAGGATTTCAATCAAGAGGAGCAAGCTAACACCTGGTCAGAGGCTAAGAGGGCATGAAAATTAATCTCTGAATGCTGCAGAGGAGCTAGCCTGCTGAAAGAAGAAAAGTCTGGTTTAAATTGGACAGGTATAACACAGCAGACTAGGAGGTACTGTAGACATACCATACCAGTAAAGTTGCCTAACCCTGGCTAAATATTTTTATTAGATCAACAACTGATTGCTATTTACTACTTCAGATAAAGACAAAAATATTAAGAGAACAGTAAAGACAGGGTTGTTCACTCAGCAAGCACTGCTGACCCTGGAGAGCATGTGGCCATCACTTACATATGTGAATCTGGTGTGGGTTAGCTCCCATTCCATTCAGAAGGAACAGCCAACCCATTCTGTTACCCTTAGAACTCATGTTTCATTAAAACATCTCTTCCAGAAAGGCTATTTAGTCCTGTTTCAGCAATACAAGTAACAAAATATGTTAGTGCCCTAGGCTTTTTCTTCTATGGTGCCTCATTCATTGATACAAATGTGTTTTCCTTTCTTTCTAATGTGAATTCACATGACTCGRGTTTCAGCTCCCTTTCTACACTCAGTTACAAACACTTATCGTGTATCTCTGCACTAATCTCCAGAGCTCTTGAACACCCAGGATTTTATCCCCAGGAATGCCTTCTAATCAAGCGACTTTTCAATCTTCTTTTTCATACACTAAGTGGATTGAACTCATATGTTTTTCACTTGAAGACACATTCTAAAACCTCCAAAGCATTTTTATAGATCTTTTCCATACCCTCTAATTTTGCAACCTCCATTTCAAAAGTCTCCAGGACTATCTGCAACAGAGAGGTGTTTGCCTCTATGTTTCCTCAAAGTCCTGCTCATTATTGCCCAGAGTCCCATTTGTTCCTGTTGCTCTGGGGTACCACACTTCTCTTGATTTGTCCAGTATATTCCCCTCCCAAGAGTCCCTACTGGATTTTTTTCCTCCGGGGTATGCATTTCATTCAACTTCTAGCACAGCTCACGTACAAATTTAGACTGCACTGGCTGTGACAAAAATCCTGCTTTATTTAGCACTCCCCTAACTCACATGTCATACCCAAACAATACTAGGAAGCTTTTATGTTACTTTGCGATCACTGAATAAAACAATTGATCATCAGGTCTAAGAACACGCCCCACAGAACCCTAGACCAAGCAAATGATGTCCTATTGGCATCTACCTTTGAGATTAGTCAGTTTGCCCATTCCTAATCCATATGCTTAAGAATCAAAACACTGTGGACTTCTAAATCAAGTGTCTTTAAAGAGTTTAGGGGAGTTAAATTAATGCAGTTACATACAAACTTGTAATCTCAGGAGAAAGCTCTAGGTTTGCCTAGGGTTATTTTCTAGAAAGCCATGTAGATGGACTTTAATTAAATTCTTCTACTTATAGAACTGATATTTCTCAAGAGCTTTTAACTTTTATGCATCCTTATTAGAAGTCATACAAATTCTAAAAATTCTGCTTATGACTTTTCCTAGAAACATAAAACTCATTGCTTTTACCACCCACCACTCAAGGACTCTCCCCTTCTGCTTCTATTTTCCTTTCCATGTCTTCCCTTTGATATTTTTTTAAACAGGTTTTTAACCTTTCATTTACATTTATTACCTTTTATTTCCTACTTCTCTCACCAATCTGTTGATTTGCAATTGCTGGTGTCACTTCACCACTGAACGAGGAAGGTCTTCTGGTTAATGCCATCATCCRTCCTGACTAAGGAATCGCATTTTCACTGTGCAATGAACTTCTCTTTGGGAAGTTCCAATTCTAAGTATTTCTAAGGTCTTAGAATTTAAGATTTTCTTAAAAAAATTGCTCCTATTTTTCCCCTCAGTCTGTGGACAATTTGCACTTTTGAATCACTAGTCTTAGATCTTGAAGCAGAACATAGTGTCACACATACTGTGCCCATCATAATTACAGCACATGCAGTGATATTTTTCACAAATGATCTTATGGGAACAAAGTGCTATTTTTGAGCACCTTTATTCCAAGTTCCCTTGGCTGGTAGTCTTACCAAATAAGACAGACTGCATAAGCAATTGACATCTATCAGCCAGCTTCCACCTCCTCCCCACTTTGGCCCTTCAAGCACAGAATGGCACTCAAGGCAAGAAAGATGTGTACTGGCAGGATGACAAGACAACAACAGTACTGCTGCCTACAGCTTCTCCTTTACATAAAATACACCCTGTAATTTAGAAAGCATGACCTGCCCACATGTCACAGATCCAGCAGGTTAAGGCCAGAAATCAGGTAGAGAAAACACTTGGGTCTTCAAATACAGCTGCATTTACTGAACCTTCACATCATACAAGTGGAGGTCAAAGGAGATTGTTACGAATTACTGAGTGAAAGATTCTGAAATTACAATTGGCAAACAGCAGCATAAATGTAGATTAATACCTGAGTTATATAGATATGACTACCCCTTTACAGATATTAGTTTGAAATCTGGATAAAATTTACATCAATGCTCCAAGGTGCATTTAAGTAAACAGTAGCTCTCATCACTTGTAGAACACACAAGTTTTCAATCCAAACATTTTCAGTGGTGCTGACTTTGCAGACCTGATTTGCCTATCAGCCATGCTTTACTCTTATTGATTATTACTTTGTCATTTGGGCTAGTCATGTCTCAGTCACGTCACTAATCAGTTTAATAGAGATGTGAAATAACTCATTATACTAAATCCTCAGTATACAATTAGACTCCATTGTGAAGACAAATGCAGCGGTCAGACAGTTATTTAGGCATAATGTATTTAAAGCTGCCTACAAATAAGTACATCTTAGTGCTTAAGTGTCCCAAGAAGGGCAATTACTTACCCTTTGTAGGTAATTTACCTTCCTCTAAAATAGCATCACTCCATCAGACCTTTAGGAAAAAATGCATAGGACATCTTTTCCAGTATTGCACCATGAATTTAATTTACAGATCAAAGAATAAAACTACAATTTGAATGCATTTCTTCTTCCTCTCTGCCATCCCTTGCTTCCACAAAACACCCAAGTATGGTTTTTAGCTCTTTTTATACAGCTGTTGAGAGCTACATTCTGCTATTCATAGATCACGGAGTCTATTGTACTTTGGATGATATCTAAAACTGATCAAGCTTTTAAAGGGTAAGTTAGCAAGTTTAGTATTTACATAGAGCAGTAAGTTGACCACTCCAGGGGGACCCAAAAAAACCTACTGAAAAGTAACAAAGTGTGGCACTAGTACATGCCAATTGTGCTTAAGGTTAACTGTTTGATAGTGAAAAAAAATTACAAAATAGATGCATCTAAATCTACTGCAACACTAATCAAGTAGTGTTCTCTTTCCAACTTCTGTTGTTGTCAAGCCTGCAGTACCATTCAGCATAGAATTGTGCAAGGTATTACATCTACAGCACTATCCCCTGTTGACAGYGCATCTCCCACAACTGCTGCACATTGCCCACTCCAGCATTTGCATCTAACCCCAGAGCACAGCCTGTGCTCCTCAGCAACCAGCTTGGCTTCTTTACTATTATTGAGTTACAAAGTGGTAGGAAAGTACCAGGCAGTTGGGACATGCTGTCTGGCCAACCATGATTCACAGATAAAACGGCACCAAGCTACAAACTCTTTCACAGGAAAGATGACACCAATGTTGACAGGAATTGGAAAATCCTCAGGGGGAAAAAAAAAAACCTAAGAACTTCCTCCTACTTCTAAAAAAGTCATTTTCTCAGGATTAAGCCCTTAGTTTATTATAAGGGTTGTAAGACATCAGAACAAAAGGGATTGGTTTTTGTTTTGGTATGGGATGCTCGTTTGTTTTGGGTGTGGTTTTTTTAATTGGCTTTGGATTTATTTGGGGGAGTGCTTTTTTTTTTTCTTTTTAAAGCACAAACTTCAGTTTAATGTCTGGGGCCTGAAAACATTCGAGTCATATTTCTTATATCGATAGATATGGAACATATACTTTGAGACCTTCACCCCAGATACATTGTCTTGAATGCTGTACCTAAGTATATTCAGATCTTATCTGTAGTTTCAATAACAAAAACTGAAAGTGGACCCACAAAAGCAGAATTTCTGAAAGAACAGAAATTCCCTTTTTGAACAAAGTCCAGTTACGACAACTTTTTCTTTGGTCATGCAAGTCCCTTCTGGGATATAGTTCTCCATAAGCAGAACCGTGAAAAGTTTTTCTTGCTACATGAGTCACTTCTCTATGCTAGCATAAACACCTCTGATGTCGCTCAAGATATTCCTTATAATTATCTGGAGATGCAGATCTGCATGAATAATGTATATATTAGGCTGGTAGCAGAACGAAAATATACATTAAAAGTTCATTCAGCTCATGCAAAAAAGAGAATATTAAGCTGTTTTAAAGGAAGACAAATCTAAATTCCCTTTTTAGGTCAATCTCTAGTTTTACTCTGAAGGATTTTTCGGGACTAGAGGTTTAATAGCAGCTTATTTGCAAACATTTGTTTCAAAGTTTTAACAATCAACATTTCTGAAAATTTTTCTGCCACTTTTGGAATACTGCATTATGTCTGAAAAAATGCAGCCCAAGTTTAAGTGATTTGTCTCCTCAAAACACATTCTTCAGTAAATTTCTTCTCCAGAAAAAAAAAAAACAGTCCTAATTGCACATAGATCCGCTTGACTCCCTACTTTTAAAATTTCAGTGCACAGACAATAATGAGAAAAAACATCAATTTCTATTCTTTAGTCCTTGCAACAGAACTAGCTTTTTTGGTTTGGTGTTGGGTTTTTTTGTTTGTTTTTTGTGGGGTTTTTGGTTYTTGTTTGTTTGTTTGTTTGTTTGGGGTTTTTTTGTTTGGTTTGGTTTTTGGTTTTTTTTTGTTTTTTGTTTGTTTGTTCGTTTTTAAAGAGAGTTGTAAGACTCTGTATTTCCAGTCTTTTATACGTTCTTCAGTCAAGGACAAGTTAGCTCCAGTTTACACAGATGCACATTGGAAAAAGTGTATCCAAGTTAAGTTTTCCACTCCTTTAAGTGCATCAGTTAAAACATGAAATAACTACATGGACTCCCAGGCTGGTAGGAGCTGCAGACGTCAGAACATTTGGACCTGATGTGTGACTTTGGGCATGTGCCCTACCGTGGGGTATATGGGAAGAAGTGATTGAACCCTTCTTAATCATCAGTCTGGAAAATCCTGCAACCATGCAACAGGCCTGAAGATGCTTAGTCTTCATGTACTTTCATAAAATAAGACAAAGCTGAATCAATACATTTCAAGTCACATGGGGACACTCAATAAAACTGTGCCTGTGCACCCGTATTACAAAACCTCTAGTTGTTGCACAGCTTCATCTAATCCTGCACAAATGTGTTTATCTACAGAGTCTTCACCAGTACCCTGTTTCTGTCTACGCAATTTTAATTTTGGATACGTGCCTTTTCTAAGGTGTATGTTAAGAAAAGTGTTCAGGACAACAATTAGCTTTCAAAGCACATTCAGCTACACAGGGAAGATGCACTTGCTGCCTGTTCACCTTCCATAAAGAATTAAGTACCCAGTGGTAAAGGGACAGTTCTAATGCCATGAACAGAAAAATACATTTTCGATATATGGGAGGGAATTAAGAAAATTCACTACTTCAGGTCACCAGCTGTATTTCAGGGATAAGACCTAGAACTCTGTCTCCCTCTGCAGTTTCAGTATTAATGCATCAAAACTGCCAATCAAATTGTCTTGATACTCTCTTTAGATCTTAAGTGTACATCTATTTAGAAATAAAATAAATTATAACACGCATAAAACTTAAGAGATGTGGGTCATTACATGGGAGTATAATTAAATGACTGGGTTCCTAGAAGCTTCATAGAAGCCATGATAAAATCTTCTTGACTTGGATTAAAAATAAACTGCTGAGTAAATTAGATTTCCTGGTGGTTTATCTAATTAATCCACCTCTTAACTCGAATTGGTTGGCTTTTTAATTACTAGCTAATCTCATCCATATGATGACAGTTTTTTCTGCTCATACCTTTTCTTTTAGGTATACTATGGTTTTGGTGGGGGCTGGGGGTATGCAGTGTTGTGGTGCTTTGGGTGTTTTGTTTGTTTGTTTTTAAAGAGGTTTGGTTTATTTACTTGCATGGGCATATTATTGGAAACCAAGACTTGGGTGATGCAGGTTAAGGAGAACCTAATTTGTGTTGCATTCTTCTACTTTTATATCGAACTATTTTGCACAACCATACAGCTGGGATGCAACCCCAGTACATCTAAAGTATAAAAGGCAAACAAATGCCATTGCTCTGCAAAATACATTAAAACCCCCTAGGTTAAAGTTTCACATAAGCACATCTCTCAATTTCCTCAAAACAGTGCTAGAGGGTGATAGTCTAAAGGCAACTCTTGAATCATTTTAAAAAAAACCAGAAAGTGATCTCTGTTTCTCCTCCTCCTCCCTCCCGAGCCATGTTGAAACAGCAGACTTGAAAGCAACCTCAGTTTTCAGGATTTGACTGGTCCAAGAGGGAAAAATAAATTCAAGTCAGCAGAACACAAGTAAACATGAGTTCACTGGGGAATCTCAAAAACTCAGGTAGGTTTTACACTAATTTTAAGTTTGCTTGAATCCTGCGGGAATTTCACAAATTCAGATAATACTGCCTGCAGCCTACAACATTCTGACTCTTCTTTTTACACTTTTTCATTTTTACAGGACAGTCTCAAACTCACAGAAAGTGTTCTCCTGCACCACAATTGTTTCATTTTTCTAAGTCTTTGTGTGCTCTAAAAACTGTTGGTGTCTGCTTCCAGGAGGTAAAGGCTCCTGCCTTTACCACTTTGCATAGAAGCACCTTACATAATCCCAGAGGGAATTGCAGCCTCCAGGTAAGCCCTTGAGTGACAGCTTTTATCTTGCTGCCCACACTCACTCATCCAGCTTTTAAAAAAAACAAAAACAAAAACAAAAACCAACCCCAAAACAACAAAAAACCCCACACACCCCACACCCCCCCCCAAAAAAAACAACACCCAAACCACAAACACATTTATTCTTTCACCCAAACACATAAAACTCAAGAAAAAATACATAAAGAAAAAAGGCTATACACTTATTGACTCATATTTATACACTGCTTTTACCTTGGAAGCCTTGGCAAGTGTTACTGAACTAGGTATCTCTACCTGTGGGTTAGGTAGGCCAGTCTCCATTCGCCAACTCCTTTCTCCTGGTCACTGCCAGCCAGCATCCCTCCTTCCACCAACCAACAGCCAACCTCCAAAACACTGAAGAAACCCCCCTCGGCTCACCTTTGTCCTACCCAGGCAAGTGCTTTTATSTAACAGCTGTTTGTCATAGATTTTCTCAGAGAAACTAAACTGCCTGTCTAGTGGAGACTAAATTTGCCTGTTGTTTCCTCAAAGACTTTCTATTCCTCCTTACAAGGCCTTCTACCTGCTATTAATCTTCCCCTGCCTTTTAATCTGCTTGGAATTAATATAAATTCAGATAAATCCTCCTTTCCCTTTCACCCCTCCCCAGCCAAACAATAGGTAGTAAATCTGTTGCCACTGGACATTGCAAAGGTCAAAAAAGTATAAATGGGTTCGAGAGATTAGATGAGTCCATAGGGCTCATCAGGGATGATATGAATCATGACATTCAGTCTGCAGGTCCCTGCTAGGGAGTCACCAAACCACCAACTCCCAGAGAGGAGACTGAAGAACAGACACACTACACTTCCTTATATTCCCCCCCAATTTTAATATCTATCCACTGTTGAAGACAGAATATCTGTTTAGAGGCACCTCTTACCTGATCACACAGATAAACTGAGGCGTGTATGTCCTGTGCAATTCCTGTCACTCCTTCTCTAGACACCTGATGTTTTAATCCTGCATTTGGTTTGGTAAGGCAAAGGATAGGCACCATGCCAGAGAAATGAGGATACTGCCAAGCTCTGTCTCTCGTGCTTTCAGAAGTTCAGAGGAAGCAGCTCACTTCACTTTTTTTTTTAGAATTGCAGAAGTCTGCATTGCTCAAAATTTGATCATTCTAGGTATATTAGAGATACAGGCCTTGTAGGAACTCAGCAGTGTGAGACCACCAAGGAGAAAATAGGTTTATCAAAGAGATTGAACACATGATAATATCCCAAAAAGACAAACTCTGCAGGACATTAAGAGGTTATTCTGCTAAACTGAAAGTGCATTTTCTTTAGTTCTGCAATCATTACTGAAACACGTTGCCCTCTTGCTTTAAACTCTGCCCTGAAGGTAATCATATGAAATACCTCCCAGATTTTCTGATCTACAGTGCTAGCTAACCGCCCCCCTGCTTAAAGTATTACTTTATAACAGTAGCTAGATCAGACTACATTTCTTATTCCTTGTCCCTGGTATACAAGAACAGCACAGAAGTCTTCCAGGTTAGCTGTTGACCAATTTTGTTACAATGCATACAGTTCTTAATAAAAATTATATTAGGATGAATTTACAGAACATAGTAGTTTGGTATTACACAAAGAATTTTAAAAACAAACCCAACATTTTTCACTTACTTCTAACATTTAAGACAGAGATTTAAAATAGTATATTTAAAGTGACCAAAATTTAATCTTTAAAAAAAAAAAAAAAAAAAAAAAAAGCCAGCTCTTTCAAAAAGCCACAAAGTTGTTTGAATGTCATCTATACCATCTACCTCTAAACCCTCAAATACAGCTCAGATTCCAAAACTTTGGTCTGTTGACTTGATGTCTTGCCAATACAAATCACAATACTTTTTTAGGTTATATATCAACAAAGAAGGAGTGCTAAGCTAGTACTGTTAGCAGCCTTCATTCATTTAAGTGTCTCACTCTCGCAGGGAAATTGCATTTTGCCACCAGAAACATCATTCACAATGCTTTCCTCCAAATCAACTGCCACCTTGTTTGTTTTACAATGCTTCAACCAAAAGCCAAAAAAAATAACATCAAAATTGAAATTTAAATAGTATAGGGAGTTTTCTTGGTCATCCAAGAATGTTTCCCAACACGAATTCCCCAGTATTTACACAGCCATGTTTCATGCAATTAGAGTTTATACGTCCCTTACAGTATATAGCCATATCTGCCAGAGTTGATCAAACACAGAATCATACTTCTTAAGCTTTGCTAACAACACAACCATAAATCACAATTTCTGCAGACAAAGGAAATTTATTAAACAGTTTATGCTGCTCTCAAGGAGCTCTCTGCACAACCACCTCTGTCCTACTTGGCTGCAGATGGAGAAGCAGAGCATATTAACTGCTATTAGTAGAGCATATTTATCGGGTAACCCAAACATTATACACTAAGAACCCACCCACACTTCTTTTTATTTTTTTTTATTTTTTTTTTTTTTTTTTTAAGAAAAAAAATATTAATCTGGCTTTACACAAAACAAAGGAATCATAGGATAAATGGGAAAACAAGGCCATTGCTTGATGTATTTAAGTCTCATTGAATTACGTTATTTGATAGTTGAACACCAGCACCTTACAAGGTGACGCTACACAGAACAGCAGAGAGCTGTCTCCTGGCTACATGGCAGATCATGCTCCTCTAAGCCAGCTTCAAGGTAYCACGTGAATCCTGAGCATTTGACATATCTTGGTGACCGCCTCTCTCAATCCAGACTGCAGTCTCAGAGTGAGACTGGGATTTTACACTCTTTACGCGGGGGCAAGGGGGATATTCACATTTCAAGTTCTCCAATCTCCATCCAGGAGAGTCAGAAGGCAGCACAAGAGGGCTGAGCATTCTTTATACTAAACATCTCATGGCAAGAGACAAACACACAGCCTTCGAAGTTTAGCAAAAAAAGAAGAGAACATGATTTAAGGCAACCTCAAGATTTCCAGTAGCAGTAAAAATTGAGAAGGAGGCATCATTTGTCACAGTCTAGAGGCTGGAAAACTTTCCTGCAGGTGCATTTATCCTGGCAGTATCTCCAATATCTTACAAGTCACCTCTTGAAGAGGCTAGAGTTTTTATACACATAAGCACTCATCAGTAAGATCCGACATTAAAATGCACTCGTGTAAGTGTAAACAACATCTCAGAGTCAAAAACCAGACGGGGTAGTTGTTAGCTCAAGTACTATGTAAAAAGGCAAGGATAGCTTAAATAGGGAGAGATTGACGTGGCAAAACCATGTTAACTACATTCCTACTTTACCTTAGGAGGCATTTGGACAGGATTATGCAAAACAATCAAGTTTTCATGAGTAACCTTCCCTGCACATTACAGCAATATGCTCTATATAATCTATCTTTTCCGGGCATTAACATTTATATGTCAATCTCCACATGATGCAGACATTTCATATATTTTCATAAATTTGTTGTAGGGAAAGATTAATCCAATGATGTACAGTCACCAAAGTTTGACACTGTAAAGTCTGCATCAGTGGCTGCAATTTAGATGCATGGCATTTCTGTTTGAGTAAAACCTTTACAAAGTCTTAGGAATGATTTATTCTGCTCATCAGCCTACTCTCCACATTTGAGGTGTGCCAGAGCAGTTTACATGAAAACAGGAAAGATTATTTGTAGTTAGTAAATACTAATTTATAATGGCTAATTACATCCCGACCTATAATACTTTTATAACCACAGGTGAATATATACAGAGATAATAAACAGTGTTACAGCAGCATTGATGCACACCCTGCCATGGCTGTTTGTGGTGGACAACTGCTTCACATTGCATGCTGGATATCTCCCGTTTTGCCCATCACTGGCTCCCAAGCTGTCTAGTTACCTAACCAGCCCTTCAGCTTGCTTGCTGAAGCCTTTGGAGCCCTCCTTCACCGCACTGCGGATCAATCCTCCATACTGCAGACTGAAGGATTGCTCAGTGGCATAACACAACAACATTAGCACATTAGCACTATGCTGCTTCTCCTATTCCATCTTTCCAAACAACCACTAACTCCTTGAAAACATGTTGCCAGTGCCTCTACGGTACCAAGATAACTGGGTTTCCCCAGTTCAGTAGTAAACTGTTTTCGGTGGGTGTCCTCATTTTATTGAATTATTTTAAAGAAAAACATCCAAAAAACTTTTTCTGTGGCCACTTAGAAATGAGTCAACATCCCCAAGCCGTGCCAGAGACAGATACCAGTGATGCTGGGCTGTACGTGACAGAATCACACCTGCTAGTGAGGCTTTAGGTAGAAGGCTGTGTCCAGCTGGGGGGCACTACACCTCAGTATGCAGGTCCATTAGAGATCCCAGAAAGTAAAGAGCAGCTAATTCAATAATTAAAAGAATCAGTCATTTAGAAAATTATCTACAAGGAAAACTGAATATACTGTCACTGTTTAACGTAAGGGAGGAGGGGAAGAGACAGAAGAAATAACCTCTTTCCCATCTCGCATTAAATACATCTCTGCTGAGACTCATAAGGTGTTTTTGTAAAAGCCGCCAATTGTCATCGCTCTGTTCCCTCAAAGCTCAATTACAACTTAAAAAAAAAAGAACAACCAAAATATTTGTTTTCATTTCACACCCCTTGCAAAGCTTGTATCTTTAGCATGTTTTTCAAGACCAGTACTTGGTACAACTTYTGGTACAACTATATCTTCCCATGTGACAGCAAGCATGGAGGAAATCTTAGGTTGGAAGACAAAGTCAAGTAATTCTTCCAGCCTCTCCCTTATACAATTCATCACAACCACCTGTCAGAGCATATATAGAGTTGTACATTGAATGATTGATATTGTGTGTATTAACGAATGTATATTGTGAAATGTTATGTTATACTTGATGAAGACAAATTTAAATAGTTTTCACTCAAAGCTAGCAGGCAAAGGTTCCCCTTTCTAGATACTGTGTACAGTGTGACAGCTCTTAAAATCTATTTAGATGACCCTGATTTTTAATACAGCCACTGAGCTGAAATTCTAATCGTGCTAAACTCTGCATTTATGGTCCAATGACTTTTTAATGTTTCCAAGTCCCTTTTCCACACAGCTTATAGAGAAAAGTTGATGTTTCTAACCAAAATTTCACCTTTTTCCAGCTGTACCTGACTATTTCCTTCTGATTAGATCAAAACACTTTCCATCAACTGTTTGTGACTTACAAAAAAGTAAGATGAATGAATTCAAACAGTTTTCAGATATATTGACAAGACATCTCACAAGGTTTTTCATTTTCATTGATTCAGCATTTGCTAGCTAAAAAAGCCCTTTCTCTTCTGAAATTTTTAATACTATTATGCTTAGTAGAGTCAGTAGAAAAAGAATCTAGGATGCATTAAAAAAAAAAAAAGTTTTTCCAAACTCATCCTAACTTTTATCATTCTTGCATTCACCTGGGTGTTAATTGTTAGCCACAAGTGACTCCTATCTGACAAGTCAATGGGTTCCCTAGCCCAGCAAATTCTAGACCTTGCTGTAAATTCACAAAATTGCTATAGCCCTCAAGACTCTGGAAGTTACAGCCCACCACCTACAATTAGCCTGTCATTTGATATTCTCTGCTCAAGTGAATTCAGTTAAAGGTTGAATTAAAAGCTCCTTCAGATCAGGACCAAGAAGTACCATCAGAGTTGCACAAAAAAAAATCCTGTTCCTCATCTATACGCAGCATGTCTTGCGCTAGCCAAATCCAATGCTATTAATAATTTACTTTCATAAGCATTCATACAGCACTAAATGAAAAATGTTGAGGTATATTTATCAATTTTCTGATCTTCAATGCTACCTGGCTACTAGCAGGGTTACAAAAGCACAGCTTTGAAGCAAAGAAAAAAAACAGCAGCTATCAGAAGTTGTGTTAATCAGAAAAATACCTCCTATTATTTTGATCTCAGCGTGCAACTTCAGCACAGCTCCAATGCAAACTAAAGTTACCAGTGCTTGCACTGGATTTACACAAAAGAAATTCTCATGTGCTTCATTCAACCAAAGTGAATATAGTAACTAATCATACCTCTCCGTACACACTCACACAAAGGAGTCTCATAAAACCTGCTGGGTTCGTTCTGTCCTGCCAACTGACTTGAATGTACGTCGAAGTGCCACTGCCCTGAAAAAAGTATAGTAACTTTCACGTAAGGCCAACAGCAGCTGCAAGCAACACAGAAAAYGATATTATTTGTTTTCTTTTAAGATAAATTGTTTCCTCATGTGTATTCCCCCACCCAAGAAAGTGATTTTGCAGTTTTCAAGGGTAGAAAGTGTCTATAGTGTTTAGTACTTAGTAAGTTTGCACTTTTGAAATATCTCCTAAGCGTTAAAGAGGCTGCTTTGCAAAGACATTCAGAAACACACTCACAGATTAAAAAAAAAAAAAATTTTACATATTTTTTTTTTTATATATATATTATATGTGTGTGTATATATATCCATATATCGACTTCCCTGTCTCAATTTCCCTACCAGTAAACTGGAATTAACCTGTATTAGGAGATATGAAATAATTAATATGAGAGGACTTTTCAAGTCACTACTAAAACCTCAGGAAAATGTAAATACTTAACTCACAATTTACACCTCCAGCACAAACAGACATTCATTCCTATTTTGCTGGTAGAGAAAATAAGTTTGGGGAAGTTGGGAGAAACCTCTTCTGATTTGCATACTACAATATTAGACACCTATATTTATATATAGATAACCACATAAGTCATCAGATATTCAGAAAGTAACACCATGCCCAAAGTAGTTGGTATTGACAACAAGGAAGGCTTTTCTGTTTACTTAGCAACTCCATCTTCATTTCTTGAGTTTCACTTCTATGTTACTATCAGAATTTGGCGAACAGTAATCTAGAGATACGTCAAAATTTTTTTACTCTGAGGCAAACCTTTTTCTGACAGCCGGTATAATTATTTCTCTGGGACCCTGCTCTGCCATCATTACTTATGTTGAATAACCATTTCAGCCATGAACGGCCATAGCAAGTCTAAAGCAACTTAGGGTGTCTCCAGGGTGTGCCAGGGAATGCAACATGCTCTCCATGCATATTCCTCACTGTGTTTTCACAAGGTAGGAGTCAAACAAACAGCCTGCCCAGGCCAGCAAATACAGAGGTAGCTAGTTTCCCAGCTCAGCCACTCTTAAATAGTAAACAAAAAGTTTTAACTTGAAAAAAAAAAAAAAAAAANAAAAGAAGATAAGAAAGGGAGGTACAGAGGCATCATGTCTAGCTAGAAGCAAGAAAAAAGATGGCTTGGGAAATTCTAGTGTATTCTAGGATTTAAATAAAAAGAAATTAGATCCAATCTTTGACAAAACTAAGTCTGTGAACCACTTCAAGAGGAAAATTGGAATTTTGAAGGGCAAACTGCAATAGATCAGGACTAAAAAGCTGTTTAAGTAAATGGTCTGTTGTTCCCTGTTGGTAGCTCAGCCAGTACTCCTAGCCACAGGACAGGTTTGCTGAGTGCCAGTCAGTGGACCCTTGTGGTTTGCTGCACGCCTCGGCAGGGCAGGGGCAGCAGGCTGAACTGCACACCTAACCCATCAGGAGTCCCAGCTGAAACTAAGCATGACAGATTTACAAATGCACAGACTGGTCCATTTATTATTTAAGGCTTGCAATAAATATTTGCATGACTTGACATCTGAGAGAAAGCRTAAGATAACCCACAGTACTCCTGTATAGTAATTATACCACACTGAAATTTCAAACCAGGGCCTATTAATTTAATAACATCCTACTTTTTGCTCATTATTACCTCTTCCCTGCTCTCTTGCCTTATCCCCAACTTGGAGAAGCATAGGCTGCAACCCAGCCATTAAAGCTTTTCCTATGTCATCTGTAAGTAACAGCAATAAACTCTGGTAGACTACGTAAGGACTACAAAGCAGCTTCTGAAAAATAAAATTGTATATAGTGATTAATCTAATTGTTCCTTAAATATCAGAGAAGTTGAATGACAAGGTACATGGAGTACACTTGAATATTCAGTGGACTGTCACTCTGTAACATAACCCTTTTCAAAAGAATCTCTTTCCAGTGTTATGACAGCTGCTGAACTTCCAGTACTACAGTTTTCTGGTTTGCCTTTTGATTTCTTTATAAATAGAACAGGAAGATGGCAAAAATCTCCATTATTTAGAAAAGGGTCAAGAAACACACCAGAAAACTAAAGAGCATAAAGTTTAACATCTGTTGTACAATAAATCTGGGAAACTGTCTTGAGATGTGCAGGAAGAACACCTGGGTATACACAGTTGATCAACAACAGGCTTGCTGGCATTTCTGGGAATAAACTACTGTTTTAATACATTTCCCTGAAGTATTTAAGCTTTCAGCAAGCAGCATGCTGTTCTCAGAGATGCATTGTTTTCGTGTAGTGATAGAATCACGTTAAAATTTCTAATGTGCAGGAAAAACACACAAGAAGGCGTTAGAGGTCTGTCTTGACCATCTGACCATCTTGAGTGCCTGCCCCACCGAACATATCCTTTCAGAAACTGGAGCCAAGTAGATAACACCTGGCCGTTAAAGAGACACTTAATGACTCAGGCCACCAACAGCTCCTCCTTAGCAAGGAAATGGTTTCACAAAAATCACTGGTGACTTAGCTCTGCCAGCATATGCAGCAGTCCACACAGCATGCTTGGAAAATAGTTGTAGAGGCTCAGACCAACAGAAAGAGTCAAGAATGATACTTTGCTGGAAGACAATATGCCAAAGAAAGAATGTTAGAATGCACAAAACCAATGAAAAACCAGCAGTCTCTCCCCTGTTTTCACTGAGTCTAGGCTCTCAAACCATGCTTAATCATCATCACATCTGACCTATAATGACTGGCAGCCACAGCTAACCTATATATGTGCATGCACATGTATAAGCCCAAGCATATGTGTGTAGTTACACCCACTTAACTTTTAGTCAAGTTCTCATCTATTACCATATTAAAACCTAAAATACTGCAAGATCTAGCTATTTCTCATTTTCTCTGCTAGCTAAACTTTAAATCCTGTGCTTGTATCCAAGATTGATTACCAGAACTTTGTCTTCCAGCATTTCAGAAAAATAAAATACTCAGACTGAAGTCTTGATGAAAATTCTGCTGCTGGGCTTCAAATTAAGAAGACAACAATGATGTGTTCAAAGCCAAAGTATAACTCATCTTACAAAAACAAAAGGTCTTGTGGAGAATATGCTATAGATTTCCATTGCCTTGGGAAGAGAAGGAAGTTGAAGGGAAATATTTGTAATGAAGAATTTTAAAATTAAATACCTTGCTTACACATATGAAAGTATAGATGTGGTATAAGAACAAAGTGAATACAAAAGTAGGTAAACAGAACATTGGCCATGACAAGAAAAACAAGTATAGTGGTTTAGTGACATAACCAGTAAGGTACCTCTTCTTGTCCTTCCAATCCTTAAAATAATCAGAAAAATGCATGAAAACTCTTTCCATGCTGCAGGAATAACGGGTTATGGGAATTGTAACACTTGGTCAGATTCCAAGGCTGCATACCAGGAATACAAGAGGTTACAGTTCCTTACAGGATCCAATTCGAAACAAACCACTGGTTCTACACCCCTAATATGGAAAGCAAGGCTGGATTCTCCCTGCGTGAACCACTGGTGGTGGCTCCATTTGCCATATCCCTGTAGACCTGGCCAGCAGTCAGTTACAAAACCCTGAAGGGAAGGCTCTCCTTCTTACACCACAACTTCCTTTTTGCAGTGAAAGAAAACCTTGCCTTGGCCAAAGGGTCCAGGACTGGCTCTTGTCTTTATCCAAGAGACCAAAAGCAGACACTCGTATCCATACACAGCTTTTACACTTTTGCAAAGCTCCCTAGAGGTCTCACCTCCACTTTTGGGAAGTTTACCATCATTGTGACCCAACAAGCACAAATTTCATGTGACCCAGTCCTGGAAGATAAAAAGGGTGCCAGAAGAGTCACCATATACTTGCGATAGATAAGCTTCTATGTTGCCCTAGAAAAGGTTGAGGTGGCCAGAGGCTTCAGTTGCATGATTCATAAGCTTTGGTGGTAAAAGTGGGGCTCAGATTTCCTTACATGCGAAATTCTTGACTACCTGAAGTAGATAATCTGCAATCCCTCTGCCTATTAGGTTCGCAGGGGGAAGGGGATAAAACCAGGCTCACGAGAGATGAGCCTAGGGGTGGCACRCCACTGTTGGGGGCARAAKYGATAGCCCAGCTCAAGTGCATCTACACCAATGCACGCAGCATGGGCGGCAAACAGGAGGAGCTGGAAGCCATTGTGCAACGGGATAGCTACGACTTAGTCGCCATCACAGAAACATGGTGGGATGACTGTCATGACTGGAGTGCTGCAACGGATGGCTATAAGCTCTTCAGAAGGGACAGGCGAAGAAGGASAGGCRGTGGGGTGGCTCTGTATGTCAGGGAGTGTTTCGACTGTCTAGACCTTAACGACTGTGGCGATGATAAGGTCGAGTGCTTATGRGTAAGGATGAGGGGGAAGGCCAACAAGGCAGATRTCCYGCTGGSAGTCKGTTATAGRCCACCCAACCAGGATGAAGAGGCCGATGAAGCATTCTACAAGCAGCTGGCAGAAGTCTCGCGATCGCTAGCCCTTGTTCTCGTGGGGGACTTCAACTTCCCAGACGTCTGCTGGAAATACAACACGGCAGAGAGGAAACAGTCCGGGAGGTTCCTAGAGTGTGTGGAAGACAACTTCCTGACGCAGCTGGTGAGGGAGCCTGCCAGGGGAGGTGCCTCGCTCGA
>JAYKAV010001111.1:1830660-1946100 GCA_035582835.1 Phoebastria nigripes | reverse complement strand
GAGAGGAAATGGCCTCAAGTTGCGCCAGGGGAGGTTTAGATTGGACATTAGGAAAAATGTCTTTACTGAAAGAGTGGTTAAGCATTGGAACAGGCTGCCCAAGGAAGTGGTGGAGTCACCATCCCTGGAGGTATTTAAAAGACGCATAGCTGAGGCGCTTAGGGACATGGTTTAGTGGGCATGGTGGTGTTGGGTTGACGGTTGGACTCRATGATCTTAGAGGTCTTTTCCAACCTTAATGATTCTATGATTCTATTAAAGCAGAACTGAATTAATTTTTTCATTAACTTTGTTTAGCAGCCCTGATAATGCACAGCCTCTGAAAAATGTTTCTTGGTTTGCACTGAACCATGGAAAAAAGCATCCCATAAATGTGGGATTAAGACATTTTAAAGTTAACACAGGCACCTTGACTCATTTTTAACATGAAGGTTCAAACTGTTTCTCCAAGAAAAATATCTGAAGGATCTAGTCCAATACTTCTTGTGTCTGCTCAGTTGAACATCCTGGCATATGCTTATCTCTTGCAGATCCCAGTTGGTCCAGCACTTTGCCCCTCCTATTAGTACTGCATAAGTGTAACCACTGAAACAAGATTAACACTTAAAGTCTGTAGCAAGTAATAATTTTTTTTTTTTTTTTTTTTTTTTTACAGTTGGTTTAGATTTAGCAGGACTACTTCCATCTTTCATTGTGAGTTCAGCCCTGTCACACAATGCATTGTATTTTATTGTTGACTCATGTTTTAAAAGAAAGTTTCTGGCCATATCCAGAGAGGAGGAGGAGAAAATAGCTCTAGAAAACAGAAATTATGTTTAAAAAAAGCCTGTAATAGAAGGAGTAAATGATCACAAAAGGGATTGTTTGACAATCACTGTCTTCTCTTTTGCATATCTCTTTCCTCTTACACACCTTGTTCACTCAAGCTTAAAGGGATCACTGCTGCTGAGGGAACACCCATCATTTACTGCAAAGACACAACCTTTATACAGAACCACGTGAACCGCATTAAGCTTCCAAATGGGACTGCATTGGATGAGATGCCTACAATGCAGCAATCTGTGCCGGGGACAGAAAGCTGTCAGTCTTCGGATGTCTCACATTCCAGGCCCAACCATTCAGTTGTGTCTTGCATATTCCCTCCCAGTTCTCTTCCTCCCCATCAAACCTCTGAGCCAGACACATCTGCTATGTCTCTGGAGTCACTGCCAGACCCATACACTGTGGGGATGAAATGCAGAAAATTAAGAGTTCAGTTTCTTTAGAGGAAGGGGAATCAGACCAGTCAGGTTCTGCTAGATCACATTTGCCTGCAACAGTGACCTCAGTCTGAGCAAGGCTGTAGACCTGCTACAGCGACAGCAATAACTTCAGACCTAGCACCCTCAGGGACTGCACAACAGAAAGACATGGTGTGAGGAGGAGGGAGAAGAACAGGCCTCAGCGTATAATATGTGTATAGTCAGTGTATATGCATGGTATGCATCATGTAGTAGTATAGGTTATAAAATCCTATCCTCGTTGATAAGAATACCTGGCAATATTATATCATTATAGAAGTGCTTCATTATTAGTATGAAATTACACAGGGCAGAACTCTTAATCAACATTGAGGACACAAATGCCACATAGAATCATAGAATAGTTTGGGTTGGAAGGGTCATCTTGGGTTTAAAGGTCATCTAGTCCAACCCCCCTGCCATGGGCAGGGACATCAACTAGATCAGGTTGCTCAGAGCCCTGTTCAACCTGACCTTGAATGTTTCCAGGGATGGGGCATGTACCACCTCTCTGGGCAACCTGTGCCAGCATTTCACCACCCTCAGCGTAAAAGACTTCCTCCTTATATTTAGTCTAAATCTACCCTCTTTTAGTTTAAAGCCATTCCCCCTTGTCCTGTCCCAACAGGCCCTGCTAAAAAGTTTGCCACCATCTTTTTTATAAGCCCCCTTTAAGTACTGATAGGCTGCAATAAGGTCTCMCCGAAGCCTTCTCTTCTCCAGGCTGAACAACCACAACTCCCTCAGCCTTTCTTCAYAGGAGAGGTGTTCCATCCTCTGGATCCGCTCCAACAGGTCCCTGTCTTCCTTGTGCTGAGGGTTCCAGAGCTGGACACAATACCCCAGTGGGGTCTCACCAGAGCAGAGTAGAGGGGCAGAATCACCTCCCTTGACCTGCTGGCCACACTGCTTTTGATGCAGCCCAGGATACAGTTGGCCTTCTGGGCTGCGAGCACACATTGTCAGCTCATGTCCAGCTYTTCACCCACCAGTACCCCCAAGTCCTTCTTGGCAGGGCTGCTCTCAACCCCCTCATCCCCCAGCCTGTATTGATACCAGGGGGTTGCCCCGACCCAGGTGCAGGACCTTGCACTTGGCCTTGTTGAACCTCATGAGGTTCACAAAGGCCCACTTCTCGAGCTTGTCCAGGTCCCTCCAGACGGCATCCTGTCCCTCAGGCATGTTGACCGCACCACTCAGTTTGGTGTCATCTGCAAACTTGCTGAGGGTGCACTCGATCCCACCGTCTATGTCATTGATGAAGATATTAAACAGTACCGGTCTCAATGCAGACCCCTGTGGGACGCCACTCGTCACCGATCTCCATCTGGACATTGAGCCGTTGACCACTATCTTCTGGGTGCGACCATCCAACCAATTCCTCACCCACCGGACAGTCCGCCCATCAAATCCATACCTCTCCAGTTTAGAGAAAAGGATGTTGTGGGGGACCGTGTCAAAGGCCTTACAGAGGTCCAGACAGATGACATCTGTAACCCTTCCCATGTCCACTGATGTAGTCACTCCATCATAGAAGGCCACTAGGTTGGTCAGGCAGAACTTGCCCTTGATGAAGCCATGCTGGCTGTCTCGAATCACCTCCCTGTCCTCCACATGCCTTAGCATAGCTTTCAGGAGGATCTGTTCCATGATCTTCCCAGGCAGAGGTGAGACTGCCTGGCCTGTAGTTCCCCAGGTCTTCCTTTTTTCCCTTTTTAAAAATGGGGTTATGTTTCCCCTTTTCCAGTCAGTGGGAACTTCAGGCTGCCACGACTTCTCAAATATGATGGATAGTGGTTTAGCAACTTCATCCGCCAGTTCCCTCAGGACTCRCGGATGGATCTCATCGGGTCCCATGGACTTGTGCACCTTCAGGCTCCTTAGATGGTCTCGAACCTAATCTTCTTAGACAGTGGGCGGCTCTTCATTCTCCCAGTCCCTGCCTTTGCCTTCTGCAGCTTGGGCGGTGAGGCTCGAGTACTTGCCGGTGAAGACCGAGGCAAAGAAGTCATTGAGTACTTCCACCTTCTCCATATCGTGGGTAACCAGGTCTCCCGTTTCATTCCAGAGAGGCCCACATTTTCCCTCGTCTTCCTTTTAACCCCGACATACCTATAGAATCTTTTCTTGTTGCCCTTGACATTCCTGGCCAGATTTAATTCTATCAGGGCTTTAGCTTTCCTAACCTGATCCCTGGCTGCTTGGACAATTTCTCTGTATTCCTCCCAGGCTACCTGTCCTTGGTTCCACCCTCTGTAGGCTTCCTTTTTGTGTTTGAGTGTGTCCAGGAGCTCCTTGTTCATCCATGCAGGCCTCCTGYCATTTTTGCCCAATTTCCTCTTTGCTGAGATGCATAGCTCCTGAGCTTGGAGGAGGTGATCATATATACATAACTTGATCCTCTGAATTATGCACACCGAAATCACTCAACATCAGCTGTGCCTTGGTCATAAAACACCTGGCAAAGCAGAAGAACTATTTGGCATGCATTCAGTATGAACAATCTGAGCCCAGGTGAATCAAGCAAAGATCTTAATTCTGAAACTCTCATCTGAGATTTACCATCAGGCCCCACCATGTTTAAATAACTCAACCAGTCCCCTTGCAGCAGCTGTCCCACTAGTATTATACAGAATTTGTAATATCATAGAATGGTTTGGGTTGGAAGGGACCTTAAAGACCACCTAGTTCCAAGCCCCCTGCCATGGGCAGGGACACCTGCCACTAGACCAGGTTGCTCAAAGCCCCATCCAACCCAGCCTTGAACACTTCCAGGGATGGGGCATCTACAACTTCCCTGGGCAATCTGTTCCAGTGCCTCACCACCCTCACAGTGATGAATTTCTTCCTTACATCTAAGCTAAATCTACCCTCTTTCAGTATAAAGCCATTACTCCTCGCCCTATCCCTACAGGCCCTTGTAAAAAGTCCCTCTTCAGCTTTCTTGTAGGCCCCCTTCAGGTACTGAAAGGCTGCTATATCTCTGCAGAAGGGGAATAATGCATTTGTGTTCATACTCTGCAATATTTCATTTGTCATAAAAATCAATAGAAATTTTCAGAAAGGGCATTTTGTGCTCTGAATGTGCTAATGTGACATTCACTGGGCCAAATTCATCCCTGAAGCAACAACTAGCTTCCTGGAGTTCATGCTGTGCCTGATTCAACACTAGAGCCCAGTCTTTTTTCCTGCCGTCTGCAACAGGGGAAATTCCACCCGTGGTGATGTGCAGAAGACAGGAACGAATTATGGGAGTTCCACTTTAGACTTGCCATCTCTGTTTCAGTTTGTCATTCTCAGCCTCTTCCCGGATAAGATAGACAAGTGTGTCTCCTGTGATTCACTCCCCACCACCCTCTCCTTGTAGACTAGCACTGCATCTCTTATTTCCTAGTGGGAGTTTCACACACTTGGGCTGATACACAAACATGTTATGTCTACAACCCCATCCAATTTGCATGCGGAAAACTCCATCCTGGCCACCCACACCTCACAGCACATTAGGGGTTTTCAGAGGTCCCATCCATTGACAGGATCTAAGAACAGGACAAGGACCTTTGATTTGGTGGATATGAACAATTAAGAGAATGAGTTTATCACAAACCCAATTGCCCCAGATCCTCAGGAGAAACAAGCTGGCTTCCCACAGAGCCGACGGCTGTACTCCACCCTGCAGGCCAAAGACTCAGGTATATCAGCAGGACACATCTTCTGCTAAACCCCCAAGGTCAGCTTTGAACATCACTTCCTTCCACTGGGACTTAGAGATTGATCAGTTGAAGGTAGGTTAGAGCTCTGGCCTTCTGCCAGCGGGCTCTGGCAAGAGAAAAAGCTTAACTACAGAAGACATGCAGGCTTCCAAGAGGAACAGCAACAACACTGTCAGAGATATGGGAAAAAAAAAAAAAAAGCTTTCAAAAGGCTCAAAGGATGCAGTTCAGCAGTCACAAGCTAGTGATCACTAGCAGGACTGTCCTAAGGATTGTTCAATACAAACACGTTAAAAATCACAGGCAATTCCTGAACCAACACCTAAAACCCCCTTTTGGTAGCTCTTTCCACACCATTCTGCCCCTTTTGTGGAGGTCTGTCCTGTCCCCCTGCAGCTCAGCCTCACACCCCCTCACTGAGGGCTGCTCACTCCCAGCTAGGTCTCTGGCTGGGCATCTAGTTGTGTGCCAGGCTCCCTGCCTCCACCCAGGACCAGCTGGTAGTCCTCTGCCTGGCCAGTATAGTTCAGCAGTTGGGTTCCTAGGGTCCAAAACCACAAAGAGGGTAGTCAGCTCTTCCACAGCCAGCTCTGGGCAGTTGTGTCTACAGCCACTGTTAGGTTTAGAAACAGAAGCTGGTAAGAACCCCAGGCAACCCCTTTCACCTCCACTGCCATTTAGTGCAGTTTAAGAGAAAATTAAAATCCACAAAAGCAGCAAACATGCACTAGTGACAACATTTGCTGGAAATCATCCCAGAACTGCTTTCCACCTCCAAATGAACCTAGCCTTTTCTTAGCGCTCTCCTTCACACACCCTGGAATCCATGAACACTGCTTTAGACGATAAGTTACTTAAAGTACAGATGGACCTGAACTGAAGCTAGGGTCAGAGAGCACCCGTCTGTCAAGGAACAATACAAAAGCCTAATCTAGATCTGCACAGACCAGGTTCTTTGGTTTGCCAGAGAGAACAGCCTCCTTCATGCAGTCTTTCCTCAGACAGCCAGACCAGTGCTGAACCACCAATGACACCAGCTCCTCCACAGCCAAACATAGGGCCAGTCCAAGGGAAGGTGAAGGTAGCAAGGGAGAGGAAACACCCACATAACTGCTGGCCATAGAAAGTCACTGCTTCAGATAGGTGTAGTGAATGAGCCCTCTGTCAGTGTCAGGTATTGCTTATCATAGAATCATAGAGGTTGGAAAAGACCTCTAAAATCAAGTCCAACCGTCAAGCCAACACCACCATGCCCACTAAACCATGTCCCTAAGCGCCTCATCTACACGTCTTTTAAATACCTCCAGGGATGGTGACTCCACCACTTCCCTGGGCAGCCTGTTCCAATGTTTAACCACTCTTTCAGTAAAGACATTTTTCCTAATGTCCAATCTAAACCTCCCCTGGTGCAACTTGAGGCCATTTCCTCTCGTCCTATTGCTATTTACTTGGCAGAAGAGACCAACACCCACCTCGCTGCAACCTCCTTTCAGGGAGTTGTAGAGGGCAGTAAGGTCTCCCCTCAGCCTCCTCTTCTCCAGGCTAAACAGTCCCAGTTCCCTCAGCCCTTCCTCATAAGACTTGTTCTCCAGACCCTTCACCAGCTTCGTTGCCCTTCTCTGGACACGYTCCAGCACCTCAATGTCCTTCTTGTAGTGAGGGGCCCAAAACTGAACACAGTATTTGAGGTGGGGCCTCACCAGTGCCGAGTACAGGGGGACAATCACTTCCCTAGTCCTGCTGGCCACACTATTTCTGATACAGGCCAGGATGCCATTGGCCTTCTTGGCCACCTGGGCACACTGCCGGCTCATATTCGGCTGGCTGTCAACCAGCACCCCCAGGTCCTTTTCCGACAGGCAGCTTTCCAGCCACTCTTCCCCCAGCCTGTAGCGTTGCATGGGGTTGTTGTGGCCAAAGCGCAGGACCCGGCACTTGGCCTTGTTGAACCTCATGCAGTTGGCCTCAGCCCATCGATCCAGCCTGTCCAGGTCCCTCTGCAGAGCCTTCCTACCCTCGAGCAGATCCACACTCCCGCCCAGCTTGGTGTCGTCTGCAAACTTACTGAGGGAGCACTCAATCCCCTCGTCCAGATCATTGATAAAGATATTGAACAAGACCGGCCCCAAAACGGAGCCCTGGGGGACACCGCTCGTGACCRGCCACCAAGTGGACTTCGCTCCATTCACCACAACTCTCTGGGCCYGGCYGYCCAGCCAGTTTTTTACCCAGYRMAGAGTACACCTGTCTAGGCCATGAGCCGCCAGCTTCTCTAGGAGGATGCTGTGGGAGACAGTGTCGAAGGCTTTCCTGAAGTCCAGGTAGACCACATCCACAGCCTTTCCCTCATCCACTAGGCAGGTCACCTGGTCATAGAAGGAGATCAGGTTGGTSAAGCAGGACCTCCCTCTCATGAACCYRTGCTGGCTGGGCCCGATCCCCTGGTTGTCCCGCACATGGCTTGTGAGCGCCCTCAAGATGAACCGCTCCATAATCTTCGCAAAGAATTGAGAATTCTATCATTTCATGGTCGCTAAGCCCCAGATGGCCTCCGACCACCACATCTCCCACCAGTCCTTCTCTGTTTGTAAACAGCAGGTCGAGCGAGGCACCTCCCCTGGCAGGCTCCCTCACCAGCTGCGTCAGGAAGTTGTCTCCCACACACTCCAGGAACCTCCTAGACTGTTTCCTCTCTGCCRTGTTGTACTTSCAGCAGACATCCAGGAAGTTGAAGTCCTCCATGAGAACAAGGGCTAGCCCCCACGAGAACAAGGGCTATGTGTTGATGGATTTTTAATATCCCACAAGGAAAACACCACACTAATACAACACCAACCCAGAAACCAGAGCTCAAGCAACAAGAACAGCCTGTTCCATCCTTCTGAAAGGCAGATGTGCTTGTGTAACACTGTACCTCCATGTTGACCATGGATTACTGAAAATGTACAAGGGATTTGATCTCATACTAAATTGCTGTTAAAGAAAAGTAAAGGGCTTTGGTTTACTGTTGAAAAGCTTTTAGAGACTGGATATATAATTCATCTAAACAGTATCTGCTCTGTCAGACATGAATTCTGGACAGGTTAATGCCAGCCTGTCACACTTTTCAGTGAGCAGCATCCTTATCTTGCCCATGTAATTCAAATATTGTACATAAAAAGCTGGGAGGAAAAACCCCAAGAGATGGAAGAATGTTAAAGGGAAATAGAATTAAAATGCATTTACAGTCAGGAAAGCAAGTGCTAAAAAAATGGCACACTACTCCACAGCAAAGCTGTAGAAACAAATTGATTTTTGGTTCACAGAACAACAAAAAAAGAAGTTTTTACTCACAGCAACATAGTGTTACTTCACCCTTATTTAAATAAAGGTAGAGCATTTCGAAATTAAAAGTCTTTGCAAGTGAAGAATCTAAATATTATGCTTTTAACTTCCATATTTTCCTCCCTGACCCTGTGGTGGTGCATTTCCCCCCTCTCCTGGGCCGCTTGTTGATCTCAGAGATTCCCATGAAACCTCGGCCTTGGTGTACTGAGTCTGGCAGTTGAGAGCTCTTTGACCGTATCAGAAACTCTGCATAGCTGAGGCTGGGAATGTACTCCTACTGCCTGGCCCAGGTGTCATCTTATCTGAGTCGTAGCTCAAGTGGAACAACACTGAAACCTTGAGAATTTTTTAGTAACTACCACCTGGGACTGTGGCCAGGATGGAAATTTACGGGTGACTAAAGCCAATCATCTTGTGAACCTATAAACGGTGGTCCTAAGTGAGACCCTTTGAACTCTCCTGGACTGCAGCAGGCTGCACCCAGCATCTCCCTCTGAGTGGGACACCTCTCAGTGCTTGCAACCTCTCAAGTCTGCAATATTGCAGAGGACCGTCATCTGACAGGACCTGGGCTGAAACTCTTCACTCCCCAAGGCTCAACCCTCGCCCATTGAGAAATGCCAAGACATTTTATGAGAGTATTTCTTCATCAAACTTGAGGGGAATTTTTAACAGGTATACCTTTTGTACATTTATATATATTTCTCTGTGTGTGTGTGTGAACTGATAACAAGCATAATCTGTAATTAAGTCACTGTCGTGACTGTAGTAGACCCTACTACCTTTGCAAATGTTAAATTAGTTAATGATTAAGTGCTGCTAAAAATCTTATGACCTATACTTCATCCGTGTAGTAAGTAATACAGGGAACCTTGCAATCGAACTCTGTTAAGTCATGCTTTTGTAAATTTCTATTAAAATCACTTTCTGCTAATACCTTTGACGGTGACTCTAAGTAGCCTCTAAACTATTCATTCGCAACAGACCCCAACAAAAAAGTTAAGTAGTTTCAGTTGACCAAAATTTTTTTGTTAATAAAATAGCGGAGCAAACACCTTCCCTTCATTAGGTCTCAGCAGACCGAACCACTCTGCACATTCATAGGTGTCTGTTTAACTGTCACAATTTTTCCCCTCACATGAGCATCTTAACGTTAACACTGCCTGAAAGCTCCCCATTCATACAGCCTTGGTAATAACTCTTCCCTGATATTGAAAAGCTGGAGATCACTATTGGACAATCAGTGTTACAAATCTACTGTGATATTGAAGAGTTAGACAGTACTTACTTGCACATATACACACATAATGTTTAGGAAAGAAATGGCACAAAGATTGTGCCATTGTTCCCCCCTTACCTCTGCAATAAAAAAAAAACTGGCTTCGGAAAACAGGTAAACGTCACATAGATTGCAAGGGAAGACTTATGAACAATTCACAGCTGCAGTAGTTCATGTATAAACACAAGCATCTAGTATATACATTTTACAGTATCCATGTATACATATTAAGGACAAAGTACATCCGTACTTTCCAGGGCTCCAAAAGATACCTAAGGCTTAGAAATACATTTTTCTTAAATATGTCTTGATTTAATGTAAAAAAATTCTATTGTCAGCTGGAAAAAAGCAAATTTAATAAAGTTCAGATGTCAAATCTAAGCTGTTAGTCTAAATTTAAAACGTGACATTTTTGAAGTGACTAACATCAAGCAGACATTATTTAATTTTAACATCAGTTTAGAGGTTTTTTTCTTTCGTAACTTTGTAAGTGTACCACAGAACAGCTATTTCACATAGAACCCACTCCACATCCTTCCTAAGCTGCTATAAATAAAACATTCAAAAAATCTCTACTCCAGTGATTCTCTTTTCCATCACAACTCGCCTGCGGTGTTATTAAAAAAAAAAATCTATTGCAAAACAAAATGTAAGTGGAGCTCATGTGTTCAATCAGCACTCCCACCTCACAGGAACAAATTCTATTTTCAATAATGTTAATTACTTTTCCTAACAGTCCTCCTCTTCTACATTCACAGCTCCCATTTTAAGTCATTGCATAAACTTCTGCTAGGGTAACCCATAACTGTTTGAGACAGATTAACACAATAAAACTATTTCAAATTGATTGGTTTATTATTTACTGAAGGATCAGATCATTGCTGGCAGTCAATAAATGCATGCTATTTAGGAAGCAATCTAATTATTTGGTATGTTTCCAGTTAAACCTGTTAATAGTCCATGTCCATATAGTGGTTTGAGACTCTTGTTCCTCAGTAAGATGCTCAGACTTGTCAGTGGGGGTGATGTTGCATTGCATCTGACATCATACCTAACACAGCAATAACACATTTCACATTGTAACTAATTACTAGCAGTGAGAAAACACCTAACCCTACTTCAATGAATAAAAGTGTTGCTACTGATTTCAACGCAGCCTGGGTTTTATGTATCCTCTAGTATTAAGGTAACCTTTCATGTGAATTTCTAGAATCCAACTGTTTTCAGAGCTCCAACCCTGCTCTTGTGGATGCAGGCTCAATATTGAATCTACCCTCCCCAAATGGGAAGGAGTTTAGACTGGTGTGACAAAAACCCAGGATTTTGGGGAGTAGCCAGATTTCAATTCAGGTCTATCTCTTAACTCCTACAGCATTATGCACTGCCAAACAGAGAAGAAAATCTGAACAAAATAAGTAGAAGAAAAAAATATTAATACAAAAGTCATGATCTAAGCATCATAGATGTTTTTCCCTACTGCAATATCCAAAATGCTCTTTTCCTTCACCCCAGCTTCACACAAACCCAATGCAATCAGGAACTTCAGGATATAGAACAACTAAATCTTCCACCCATGATGGTAATTGGGTGGCAAGAATACAGTCAGACTGACTGTCTATATTACCCAGTAATTCAGGACTGCAGTAGGCAATCAGTAGCTGAAGCAGTTGGTGCTAAGGCACTTGCATTGACACTTCGTAAAATATAAGGCTTTTTTGACTTTGTACTAGACTTAGCCTGGTCCCCTATGTTGTATGTTTCCACCATGCATGTTTTGAAGATGTCCTGCAGACACCTTCAAAGACCACCTGCATCAGCAGTTGGAGTGCACCTACAGTGGAGCTTCTTGATTTATTTTGGAGAAATCTGAACTATCACATGCACTAAAGTCATTCACCAAAAACTAACACGTAGTAAGCATGGATGACTGGAAGATTCAGTTCAGGGTAATAGTGTGGTTTTGAAGTGAAACGCTAACAGAGTCAGCCATTCATTGCCTTTTATAGCTTTTCTTTAAATCTCCACCATTTCATCAGCACAGTACCCAAAACTGTAAGAAAAGTTACRTAGGAGTCAGATTTCTAGGCAAACTATTGTCTAAATAAAGAGACAGCCCCCAGGAATCTATAGAAGCCACAGTCACCTTATACCAGTGCTGTCATAGTCAGGAAATAATGTCATGTTTGTTTTAAGCAGCCAGGAGGGTTTTTTTGCCTCTACCAATGGGTACCTGAAAAAGAAATCATGCCCCTCTTTCACTTGATAATCCCACCTGTTGGGATTGACACCATAATGATCAATTAATCAGGAAGATCTTATCACTCTCTGGCTTTACACACTGGATAGTTACTAATGACTGTCCTGTAAGTCTCATACCAGAGTTGAATGGGAATGGCAAATAGTTAATCCATACTTTTTAAAGTCACCCATAAAAATTAGGATGCAATGCCATAAGGACCATTTATATGCTAAGAGAAGAGTTTGTCATCTAAATGCACTAAAGATGAGAAAAGAGGATATTAATGCTTATTTTACAAGTGTAAAATTATTTTTCTAGCTTTCAGAATAAAGAAAGAATTGGTAGATCTGAGGATTGAGCTAACCTGGGCTATTTAATTAATTGGAAGGACATCCTTTCTGTATCAAACTTGTACACAGAAACAACTTGGACATCACCACACACTTATCAACATTTTCCAGGAAAATTAGCCTATCATCTACAGAAAACTACCCATGTGAAACATTTGACTTCCACCACCCCCACCCCATGGCAAGCAAGTAAAAAGATAACTAAGCGGAATTGCAAGCCATCAGCAAAGCTTTCTTTTCTCTTCACATAATCCCATGTCCAGAGACACTCGATACATTTTGTTTAGTTTCCTTTTATACCATCCCATGGGCAGCAGGCAGTATTTGGTCATCAACAGCCAGCCCAAGGGTTATGGTTGAACAGTAAGGAAGGGGTTTGTTGTACTCTTGATCATTACCCACATCTGTCATATTACATCTTTTGCTTTTATTATTGGCAAACTTAAGCTGTCTTACTCCATTTTGTGATCAATATAATTTCCAGCTGAAGATAGCAAAAGGCTGCAGTGTTTAATGAGGAAAAAGTAGATATTAGGTATTGATGTACACTTCTGACTCTGTAATTCAGTAGACTTAGCAAATGTAGTATTCTCATTTCCATATGCATTCTTTATCATGTGTTCAAGTATGATTATACAGACTGCTTAATATTTCCRAGTTAAGTAAAATAAGCCTTTTGTGGCTAGAGATGTTTATTATTTTAAGTATTTTAGGTTGTTAGGCTAATTTTATTTAAATTACTATCCACTGCCTGACACCCTTAATATTTTTCATTGATATGTCTTCAGGGTTTTACTTTACCCTAAAGTCAAATTTGCTGAAGCAGTATATAAATTCCCTTTCAATTTACCTATAATTTTACCATTACTAATTCTTCACAGCTGTTCAGATATAGCACGTTCCTAATAATACTCAGTGATATGGAGACACTTTTTATTACCTATTCCATTTGAGTCAAAACCAAGTTGTCAGGAAGAGTACGCAGTTCACAGCAGCACACTCTGCTTCCCATGGAGCCTGCTGCGCAACCACCCTCCACCGAGAGCAGTGCTGAGCACAGGCCAGACCTTGGCACATGCACATTCAGCAGAGCCAGGCTGGCCAATACCAGAAGAGTACATGGCCCTCCAGAGACCAATGATTTCCTAACGTTCCAGAAACACTGATACTTTGGATATTAAGTAACTTTGTTAGTGGTTTCTTCCCTAATCTTGTCATTCTTGCTTTCACTTTACATTCATGACTTCCTTTTGTGACCCACAAATAATACWAAGTAGATGTAAAGTGGTCCATGCTACCTCCTCAACCAAGCAACTGMATTCAGAAGAGACAAATCTTAATATTTGCAGCCTTAATTTTCCAGTAAGTTTTGTCATTTATAAGATAAAATACAAACTTTAAGTCATCAGGCTTTACGTTTGCACAGTCAAGCTTGAAGTGACATTTTCTCAAGCTCCCTGCAACACAGTCTCTTTGCTCCCTGAAAGCAATCAACTTCTCATTCTTCAGTGACATCTCAGCCCCCAGCAGGTCTCATGTTGCAACCACGTCCAGAACACTTACTGCACTGCTCACACCCACACATGACAGTTCAAGTGATACCCCATGTGCTCCATCAAGACTTAGAGCCAGCTAACTTCTTCAGGTAGCAGTGGGAGCTTAGACTATCATCCCAGGAAAGCTCCAGGGAGGTTGCATTGAACAGTAACCATACTACTCAAGAAGGGGACCAAGGCAAGCCCCCAAGAGCCACACCACTGCAAGGAAACATGCAGCCCTTTGTTCCAGCCTCACTACCATTATTAACACCTAGCTGGTGTAACTAAATCCTCAGCACAATGCTTGGTTTTCACAATTGGCTATAACAAAGACCAACACTTTGTCTATCAGCCAACTAGTCCATTCAATCAATGCTTTGCTAGCAGCCCCCCTGCACAACAGAATTCAACTCCTTTAACTTTTCTGCCACATACTTTAAAGTATTTGTGGTAATAAACATTTATCACTAAAAAGGTGACTGGGGAAGTCGCACAATATTAGCAAAGGAAGCTTTTCAGTGCAGAGCAAGAAAAGCATCATGTCTAATTACGAGTTTTACAATAACTGTATGATACAATAATGGGGATGGATTTGAAGTGCCTTCAGCAAGCTCCATTCAAAGAAAAAAAAAAAAAAATCGAGATAGTGAAAAGTAATATTCATTATACTCAGCCATTAGTAAATATTCTCAACTAATACAGTAATGGGAAAAAACAATTCCTAGAAGAAACATTTCTAGTTTTCCTATAATTACTGGAAATCAAAACATACGATGATGAAAATTAATTAYTTGCCTGCACTGACAAACTTTGCAGCTATGCAGGGTTTGGGTTCCCCCCCCCCCCCCATTAATGAAACATTGCTTCAAGAACCAAACTCATTTTCTCATCTCTTTTCTCAACTCCTATTCACTCCTTAGATTAACAAGACGCCACTCCAGAATTAAAGCATTATTCTCCTATTACTGTGTAACTCTTAACATTTATTGCAATGACTACACATGCATTTGTAAAGCTGCACACCTTCAAAGGCATCATTTATAGCTTGTAACTGTTTGAAATTTGGAATAAAAGTATCTGACTGAGCCTTGTGGTTTACTTTCAGTGCACATCCAGCCCAGCAGCATACTACCAAAGTCACTTAGAGAAGACCTGATGAATAAAATGTTATTCTGTCAAGGGTATGGTAATTCAAAGCCACTACAAAAATCGATAGGAACATAAACTGATTTAACGTGACACAAACCAATGTACACGCAAAATTGTGAGTATGTGTAAAGTGTTGGTGCTCCACCAGTTTCAGTTCATGACATCCGAGATTCCAGCTCCACAGCAGCAAGCCTGTACTTTGTCCTCTAATCTAATGCTGCTTGTGCATCAACAAAAAACAAGTATGACAAAAAAAAAAATAACACAAGGAAGGCACCGGTTGCCAATAGACTACAGAGTGTGTTCACTGCTCTGTTTTAGCCCTTACTGCTATCTTCATTCAAGAGAAGAACAAAGCACATGGCAAAATTAATTCCCACAAGCTCTTTTGATTTGGAATTGTTTTTTAAACCAGCATGTCTAGTCTGTAAGATAAACTAGCTACAGCATCTTGTGATAACATCACATACAACAAACACACTGTCATCATAAGCCTGAGGATTTTTTTATCTCTAATATGATTTGTATACTTTGCCCTTGTCCTTGCAAGTGTAAATTACCTTCTTTGCTCTTTTTTTTTTTCCTTTGCAACTCTTATCACTGGAAGGTCATCACAATATTACCAGCCACCATTCAGAGAATGCCAGTTGGCCGATAAAGCACTCACTGAAGCCTTCCATCCATCCATCTAAGGATTGTGGGGGGGAGGCTGGAAAAGGAATTGTGTCATTTGAAAACATAATTCAATGTCAAACTGGCTCATATGCTAAAGTGTCTCGAACTTGTAGCTCAGATGTGTACTGTACCATAACTACAGCCTTAGATATAATCATTGTTTTCATCAGGTAGCTAAGAACTCATTCATTTCATTGTGCAAATTTTAATCAAGCATGTCACTGGAACATCAAATCTGGCTAAAAACAATTTGAAGCAGATACCTCAGATAGGATTTTCAAAGGCTCCAAGGAGTCAGATGCACACCTTCAAACAGGATTCAGTTTTATTTGGGAAACACTGACCTCCCTCTCTAGCTCCAAATGCATACCTGCACTCAAGAGATCCTTGGTGATGGTCTCCATGCTGCCATCCCTTTACAGCAGCTCCTTCTAAATGAAGTGCTTGGAGGCTTGGCTAGAGGTTGGAAAACTAGAGCTCAGGCTCCACCGTTTCCTTTACAATAGAGATAAGCTAAACCCCAGGAAAAAACCTGAAAGTGTTAAATGTGTGTCATGGTTTAACCCCAGCCGGTAACTGAGCACCACACAGCCACTTGCTCACTCTCCCCTGATGGGATGGGGAGAGAATCAGAAGAGTAAAAATGAGAAAACTCATGGGTTGAGATAAGAACAGTTTAATAATCAAAATAATAACAATAATAGAATATACAAAGCAAGTGATGCACGATGCAATTGCTCACCACCCCGCTGACCAACACCCAGCCAGTTCCCGAGCAGCAGCCCCCCAGCCAGCTTTCCCCTAGTTTATATACTGAGCATGATGTCATATGGTTTGGAATATCCCTTTGGCCAGTTTGGGTCAGCTGTCCTGGCTGTGCCCCCTCCCAGCTTCTTGTCCAGCCTTCTCAGTCAGTAGAGCATGAGAAGCTGAAAAGTCCTTGATTTAGTGTAAGCACTACTTAGCAACAACTAAAAGATCAATGTGTTATCAACATTATTCTCGTACGAAATCCAAAACACAGCACTATACCAGCTATAGGAAGAAAATTAACTCTATCCTAGCACATTGTCCTGGTTTCTGCTGGGAAGACATGTACCCACATAATTATATGTCATTAATAAGGATTAAGCATATTAATAAAATTACTTGCAGAGGGTTCAGTCAATTGCTGGTATCTTACATGTTAATTAATACTTGGCACTGTATAAATACTCAGACTGTATTTTACTCTATTATATTCATATAAGACAGCTTCCAGAGCATTTTTAGGCAGCTGCTAATGAGAAATAATGGTTGTCTGAGCAAAGCATTGGACTAAGTTGAAATACAAGGCTTGGTTCCAGAATTTAAAAGTTGACCATAATTCCCAAGAGGATGACTTTCACTCCAATACTTTGATTCAGACCCATACCCAGCGCAGATGGGCAAGCTTCTCCAGATACAGCAGCTCTGCCATATACATCCATCTTTATCCATTTGCAGGACAATATCCTCCCAATGTACTTGGGATTAGTCCCAGAAACCTATCAGTTCTGTATGTATGCATATATAAAGCTCTTTGGTGCACTTCTTCCACTCAGCAGAAGACAGGCTTAATTCATTTTTCAAGATCTAAATACAAATYTGTGTCTTATCTGCAGACCAAACGCTGAAATGAGTTTGTCTGGCATCTTCATCTCTCAGCGACCACCATAGCAGCCTTCGTTTTGGCACACATTCTTTCCAGAAGGGACAAATGGGGCCTATTTAGCTTCAGTCTGGCTGCATGGAATAATTCATTTGGACAGTCAGTAATGCTACTCTCCAAAATGCCAGCCAAACACTATCAGAGACAGGCTAAAAGGCCTTCAACCCAGACTAAAATACTGGCTTCTTCATAACTGTGAAGTTCAGATATTCATTTAAACAGCAATTAGGTACCCTGCAGTAGTGCTTATGGTGGCTGCAGAATTATCTGACCTGTCAGATGGGAATAGTTGTCCCTGCTGACCCTGTATCTTCACAGCTCCAGAGCTCCGTATCACCTGGGAACGTTGCCTGCTTCTGTACCCAGGAATTACCCAGTTCCCATTTAGGATTGCATCTGATCTTTTCCCAATTACATTGCAGATCATCTGCTCACTTTACCAAACTGAAACGAACTGCCAGCGCACTGCCAAATTCATGCATTAAACAGAAGAGGGGTAACTTCAGCTCCTTCCCCTTAAAGGGATAGGTATTTGCTGTAGCAATGAGATTTCTGAAAGAAATGTGATGCTTGAGCTGATTATTTCATTTTTTCCACTGAAAATTAAACTGTAACACTTAGGTCAGGTTGTCCTTAGCGGCCAGTCAAGATGCTCTGGCTTTATTTCTGCAAATGCTAAAACAATCCTTCATGCTGCAAGAAAATAATCATTCCTTGGTAAAGTAGAAAAAACCCACAACTTTTCCATATCGTCCCTAGGTCATCAGGATTTTTTCTGGTCCTGCCGAGCTCAGAGGATGACAGTACTAGACAGGTTATCATCACACTGTCAGAAATTCTTCAAGCTGCCAGCTGCTGCTACTTCAGCCTATTTTTCAATAACCACAGCTCACCCTGCTGCCTGCCAGAGTGTTCCATTGCTGGAACAGTCATTGCTGACTGGCAGGATTCCTTCAAGGAGGAGAAAGACTTTACTAGATGTCTGCTTCCCCCCCCACAAAGAGGAAGTGCCATTTAGTGACAGGTCCCTGTCAGCCAGAAATGACTGGCAGGTTGCTTGCATTCCTCTTGAGAACAAATTTTGTAAATACATGCTTGAAAGTCATAAGAGCCCACAAGTCAAAAAAGCTTAACAGTAGTTTTTCAAGTACAAGGACAACTTAAGGTTAACTGCTTCCTTAACATGCAATAGTAAAAAAGATTTACATAAATAAAGTACTTTGATTTTAAGTAGCACTATTTCTCCTAAAATAGTTCCACAGCAGAGGAGATGTGACCTTGTTCAAGCACCTTTTGAACTAACAGCGTAGGAAATTTTTCAGACACAAATTTCCTAGATTCAGCTGACTAAAGGAACTTTCTCCCTACAGCAGGGAGGAAGATCAAACATTTGATACAGGGTTTTGCTCAATAATGAATAGGTTTGGTGAGGAAGCACAGAAAGCTTGGCTGGGACTAGACTGCACTGGTACAGCCCACCCTGCAGAAGGGCCAGCATAAACCACAGCCAGGCTTTTATATATATGACACTCAGTTTTACATATACCAGTCAGGCTTTTCCTCTTTGACTGTGCTTTCCTACTGCCTTCTCAGGCAACAAGGCACCGCAATACGAAATGCCATCTTTTCCAACTCCCACCCTGGCTGGTTGCACGTGAGTTCTCATCTGAGAGCTTGCTTAGATTTCACTTGAAATCCAAGACAAGGGTACACAGAGCACATTTGGTGCGGCACCCCTGCAGAGCCATTGCAGGGACTCTTTCTGAGTACAGGTGTTTGCCTTCTGTCAACATTTTTCAAAGAAAAAGGAGGAAAAAACACCACAGACTTGCAGCAAGCAGGACAGCCCATCTYAGACAAAATCCATGAGGTAAGGCCCTGATCCAGAAAACTGCATCCTTGCAAGGGTTTCTTACTCAACTAAATAGCCCCACTGAACTCAGCGAGAGCAAAGTGATATATTGGGTAAGCATCTGCAGTCTGTCAGGACACACTGGATGCTACAGAATAAGCATCAGGGTACACAGGTATCCCCAAACAACTTGAATATTCCCAGCATTAAAAGCACAGTTTTAGGAATGGGATAAGGAAAATATCACACAATAGCCCTATTTACAAAGCTTGAAGGGTCACCAAATGCTTTAACTGGTATGTGSACTGTACAAAGGGTTGGAAGCCATGTCTCCAAGGACAGCAGCGGGCACCTCCCGGCCATCTTGTGGGCAGTAGCAGTCCCCACACTGTGGAGAGGGTAAGAAACCCGAGGAAAACATGCTTTCCTGAAGAAAAAAACTCACATACCCTAAAGCTTGCTGGTTCTTCCAACTGCACCTGTTGGTCTAGTTAGAGTTATTACATCTCCCTACAAACCTTGCTTTGCTATTATGTGGGCTGGATCTTAGGCAGAAAAAAAAAAAATCAGGTAATCATTCTGGTATTACAATCTTCCTCCCACATGCCTTGCTCTGCTCTCAGACAGAAGGCACCCTCAGTACTGAGCCACAGGGATCACCAGTACCTCAGCTTAGCCATCCCATCCCACACGACTTGTCAGCTCCAGCCCTGAGGTAACACCAGCCACCATCTTGTGTGCCCACAGCCACGTCAAGGGATGAACACGGAACACCCATTTGCAGGGCTGTTGGCTGCTGTTAACAGCTCCAGGTGCCCTTATGAGCCTGGGGAGGAGCAACTGCACCCACAGAGGGCTCTGGGTCTCCAGAGCACTGGAGGAAGGCAGCCCAACCACCCCAGGCATGGCACCTGCTGGAGCCCCATGCGTGCAGCTCCCCTGACCCAGCCCAGTCACAACCGGTTCCAGCCAGCTCCAGAGCCCTGTGAAGTGCAGGGAATGAACCCACCACACCCTGAAGCCTTACCTACCACAGCAGGGCACCGAGGAGGTCTGCAGACACCCACGACTCATGAAGGAGCAGAAGGGAACCGCAACGAGTAGGATGACAAGACAGTCACAGGCACACACACCCCACCTCAACCTCCCATCACCTGGGGGAGGCGTTTTGGCACCCACAGCAAAGATGCAGAAAGTCAAGACTAGGGAGGGGAGAGGAGATGTTTATTTAGCTGTTGTGTTCATCTTTCCTCAATACCCAGATCAGTGATCTGAAGTTTGTGCTGACTCGCAGCAAGTTCAGTCCAGTAAGATGTCCCCCACTGGAGGCTGCGCTGCCTACGACACAGGGCAGGCAGCCATCTTGCCCTGCTGCCACCCTCCTCCGGCACCGGCTCTGCACCTATTTCTACACCAGGCTGTATGATACTGGGCCTTTCACAAAGCACCCTGTAAGTGCTTTAGATTAAATCATTAATTATAGTCATTAAGATCCCACTTCAACATTTATCTTCTTCCTATATTCCCATTAAGCAAATTGGGTGTTAGTTTCCAGTTATTCATTTTGCAGAAGCAAATCCATCAGTGAAATAATACAGTAATTTTACACATTAACTCCAGCTCTCTCCTGCAAGACAGATTTTTTTTCAATTTCCAAGAAAAGGGACTGGTCAGTCATACAGAGGTACTGCTGCCCATGCACTGGCATGGAAAACAGATCCAGATCAGCAGCATGGCTTATGAGATCAGATCCTGCACCACACCAGACGATGCTTCATCAGTTGTCCAAAAATAAGTGGCCTAGAGTCACTTAACAGGAGTTGACTCTTTGCTCAAAATCAGGGGCCTCTGAAGGAGTTCTCACACAGCAAACATGATATCTTAAAGGTGTTTGATTTGGAAGTGGTGTGTGGTTTGCCTGTAGTGCTGTTTCAAATCATCTGGGAAAAAAATCCTAATTCATATGGAAATGAACATAAGACAATGTTTCTAGTTCTTCTCAGCTTTTCCAGCACACTGCAAAAGTCTGGGTTCTGGTTAGCAGATCTGTACCAGTACCTGGTATGATTAATGCCGACTACTCCAAAGGACAGGATGAGAACAAAGAAAATATACATGAACCTTATTTAAAAGCAAGACGGGAAGAACTATACTCAAGAAGATTAATCCACAAACAGAAGTCTAGCAAATAACTATATAGTCCCATTTAAGCACTTTAATTCCTTTCTTGTTTCCTTGAAGTTCACTCTCATCCAAAGCACACAAGCACATGTGAAATTTAAGTGTGTGCTGAACAACTTTCTTAAATTGGACCCTAAAGAACTTGACTGAACACACCTGACAGTGGGGAGCTACCGGCTAAAAAGCTTTCTCTGTGTTAGCAAGATTCTAAAGTGCATGGCAGTCAGGCCTCCCCGGATCCCAGAAGACCCCTAGAAGTACCAAAGTTTGATGCCACTCATTGCTATAAGCATACAAGTCCCCAGCAGATGTGGGGCAGCAAAGCAGCAAGAAGGAAAGTGGCTGCATGGGAAGCTGGCTCATGCAGAGACCCACAGCAGGCTTCCTCCAGGAAAGGAGCAGGACAGCCATATACCATTATTACAGCCCTCCAGAAACTTCTTGGGTAGTTGAATCTCACTACATGGGTAAATATTAACCTGTTCTACAACACAGGCTAAGATCTGGACTACTACAGGTAGATTAGACCCAGCTTAGATATACTCACATGAACTGCCATTAGTGAAACATGAACATAACCCTGTTCATGTAGGATGGGGCAGTTCATACAGCAGCGTGGCACACAATCCAGCACAGCAAGCGCCAGAGAGTAAACCTGCCCCTGTTCCCTCTACCACAAACCTTCCAGTGTCTCAAAACAGACTGGAGGATGTTTTGTCTAGTAGTCTGATTCTGGATTATAATTTTATCTTTTATGTTTGCCTCTGATACACTTCCTCTCCTTCTCAGACTGCCAAGGGTAGAAAAGCATTGCAGAATTAAAGGGAGCATCAGATGCTACCAAGGCTCATTCTGATGTACTTTTTACGGACAGTCTCAAGACCAGTGGCTCAATTAGTTATAAAATAAATTGGCACAGTATCAGAAAGTAATTTAATAAGCATTACCTATTGCATTCTGGATTCAGAATTCTTCCCTTTAAATGCATTCACAGCATTAGAGATGGATATTTTGACAATTTCTGAAAACTCTGTCAAAGCCATTGGAAATACAAGCTACATAGCTGTGACCCAGAGAATAATATGTCTTAGAAAAACCTGATCCACACAGCAGGTGGAAGTTCCTCAAATGGTTCATACATTATTTCCAGTTGAGTATGAAGATCATGATGGGTAGGGGTGCAGACAGGACATCCAAATTTACAGGTTTCTCATCAATTTCTCTTACAATTAATATTTCCTTTTTTAAATAAACTGAAAGCATATTGTTTTATGCTAATGATGGAAGACAAATTACTACAACATTCAAGTACCTCAGATTACTAAAAAACCAAAGCATGGGAAGTGAAAGCATCAGACAGAAGTGAAGGTGCCAGTGCAGGTTATATGGGAGAGCAGAAACAAAAGCAAAAATCTTTTCAAAAAAATCTGTGTCCCTATCCTAGACTCTGATTAAGCCTGCCTCCCTTTCTTTCAAGTCATCACCACCATCTCCTTCCTCCAATTCTAGAAGAGGAGGAAAACACTATTTTGATGAATTTTCAGAATTAAAGTACAGTATATTTCAGAGCACATCTTCAGGAGACATAACTCCATTTGCTTTTAATTCCCCTGACTCCACTTCTGAACTCTATTCTTGTTTGGTTCCACTACTAAAAAAAAAATACATATTCCAGTAACTCTGTTATTTTTTTGTTACACTATTTGCCGGAATCTATAAGCGCATGAGTCGGAGAAATTCTGACAGTTCTTAAAAAAATTAAAAGCCACACTCATCATCCTCTAAAGGCTCAGAGCTTTCAATCAACATTCTGAATAATGAAATCTTGCTATCTCACTCCTGTAAAAGCTCTCCAGCAGGATTAGGGAGGGGATAGTCAATGGCTTCCCATGCCTGTCAAGTCAACGCTCCTCCTGAACTGACGCACACTGATGCTATACCCAAGAGACACACTACTCCTCAACAGGAAGCAAATTGCATTCTCCATCAGGATGAATTTCCAGACTAAAGAATGTGTCTAATTTTAATTTGCTACACACAGATAATTGACTTTATACTGAAATTGCTGTCATTCAATGTTTATCATATTCAGATCTGACAAGCAACCTGAGGAGTAGAAATTAGTCTTCCCAGGTTTGATTTATGATATCTTTTCTGCTTACTACAAATGAAAGAGAGAAGAATCTTTGGCCCATTCCCAGACACACATTGGGTCATCCCGTGAAGACTGTTTCATGTGTAACATACCAGGAAAHCACGTTTGTACATCACACTTATTCAATGCTATCTGCAGAGATATATTATTGCTGCAGCTGATACTTTAAACAGGAATGCCAAGATGCAGGTTTTTTTGTTTCACCTCCAAATTCTTCCATTCTTTGACTCTTCACTGCAGCTCACTACACTTACCGACTGCTCTTCAGCTTTCTGTTCTGCACACATTAATACCTAGTCATCAAAAGTCTGTACAGCATCAATCTGTGTTCCAGCATGGTTGCATTCAAGTATTGTACAGTTCTTCCTACCGCTTCAAGAAAGATCTGATGTGTTTTGATACTTCAGTTCTCATTGTATCAGCAAGGCTTTACTCTCCCTTCTTGAAAGCACTCCAGACTAAAGATACTGCTTGGCTCACTGCCACATCATCTCATATTGCAATCCTGAGAGAGAACATATGCACACTAAGGATTATGAAAAGCAATGACAGAGAGAACAGTTGCTCTAGATCACAAGTGGCACACAGGAGATGATCTTTCTTTTACATCACAGTGGGTCAAGATGAAACACTAACTTTCTTTTTCCCCTTTTAGAAGTTACATTTTAAGTCTTGTGTGCTGCCTAGGATTCATCCATAATTATATCCTACTAAAATTCCACTATACTATCAAGCAGCCCTAGTTTTCTTTTCTGTTTTGGTGCGTGTATTATCGCTGTGCCTATTAAACAACTCTTCTGCTTTGAGACCAAAAGAACAGGCAGGAGGTAGAAGGCAGGACTTCTGAGAGATGTCACTATAAATCCTTGACTTAATGAATAGGAACTGTGAATATCAATTATTTACAAAGGTCCAGGGAGTACCAGGTTATACATACTGCAGAAAACATATAGAGTTTTGGGAATGGCAATATGGCTCAGCGCAAATTGAGAGCCACTTGGTAGTACTTCCTGCTGGAGGGCATATGTCATCACCACATGGCAAGTCATGAAAGTGTGAAATAGGATCATTATGATCTCCTGCCCCCATTCTGAAATAATGATAATGAAAACAATCTATTCCTCACTCCTCCCAGGAACAGCAAGACTTGAAAAGGAACAAGAAGAATATTAAAACAAAAAATACTGGGGAAGAAAAGTGATTTTTCAAAGTTAACTCCAACAGTCTGCAAGCTCAAGCACTTAGCTTGCAAGCGCATCTTCATTTTAGTAATAATTAGACCCCCAGTCAAAAGAAGCAGCATTCAACAGATTAGCACTCATTTACAGCAATTGCAGCACAGTGCAAAATAGCACCTGAAGAGCTCAGGCTGACCAGTAAGTTCACACCCAAGCAAAGGAAGCCTCAGAACGCCATTTGCAGTGAGCAAGCTTTCTCAGTCTTACAAAGCCCAGGAGTTTGCTACAGACTCTTCCTTGCTTTCCAACTAATCTCAATACAGACACAGCAGACTCCTGGAACAGGTCAAATAAGACGCGCAAGACTGCTGTTCCGTTAAGCTTTTGCACAAAGTGCTAAGCCCCATTGTTTTAGGGGGAAAGTAATTCACTATCCATAAAAGAAAGCACCCAATACCAGTGCACAACATCACAGTAACTGCAGGAACTGGAAGCCAACTCTTCTGTTATTACCCCACAGATGGCAGCTACATCTGCTCCCACGCACAGAAGTGCTGAGGCACAATGCTGTCCCCAAAAGTGACAAAGTACCTGGTGGGAGAACTTACCTCATTGTGCAGGAGAAGGGCTTGTCTCCTCGCTGTCTCCTCCTCTGCAAACTCAGCTTCCATTGCAGCTTTCCAGGGTAAAGCCTTTCTTCAGAAGGCCCAGATGGGAAACCCCTCATCTCACAAGGTTTAAGTCTTTTGGCTGTAAGGTTTTTTGTTTTACAGCTTTAGGTTTCTGCAGGTTTAAGCATGGCCTTCTCCCAGGACAGGGGAAACTTCTCAGCTCCTGTTTCTGCAGGGAATTCAGTCATAGCCAGGTCCCTCTACTGCTGCAGGCCCCAGCCACGCTTGTAGCTCCCAAATTGCATCACTCCTTCCCCCCCAGGCTTTCTCTCTCATAAGCTGACCCTAAACCTAGGCTTTACTTTTCTGTGGGCTGGGCCTTTTATACCAGCCCACAGCCACAATTCATCTCATTAACGAGCAGGGCTTTTGCTTCCAGCCCCTTGCCCTGGGCCATACCCTGGCTGGAGAGCTGCTGGAAGGTGAACAGTCCAGTAAAGCTGCTGCTGCCAGCATAAACTTAAGCAGTAGAGCTATGTAAGCCAGGTTATTTAAAAAGTGGGGAAGAGGAGGGTACAGGTGATGGTCCTCTGAGATGTTCATCAATAATCAGGGAAACTTTCCTGAAGCAGGGAAGGTATATTGTTCCTCTTTGCACATATGCTGCTGACCAGCCCAGGAGGCATTCACTGAAGCATATGAATTGGGGCTCATATTTATTCTGCAGAGGGGAAAGAGCACATCCTGTAGGGGATCTTTTTGCTTTCAGGGGTTTACGTGAGCCTAGTGATGCTGCAAAAGAAATACTGCAGAGCAGGCAGAGGCCCTCTCCCCCTTTGCAAGACTGACACCGGCAGTTAGATAGTCTTACTAACACTACATGCACTGCACACGCCGTGTCATGATTTCTCAGGAGGCTACTAGCACCCACACTCTAAGTCTGGTACTTTACACATTATGAGCTGTAATAAATCTATCTGGCTATTTATCTCTTTCCCTGGTTAAAACATCCTCGTGGCTCCAACAGGTTAGACTATTCAGAGATTTGGGGTTTGCTTGTCCTACCCCCAACTCCAAATACTGCGTGGGATTATTGTTACCTGCATCTGCAGAACATGTTATTGTCATCATCAGCTGAGGGGATGCTCACAGCCACCTAACTGCAGTGTATTGTAGAGACATCTGAGCTCCCTAAAACTCGTTCCCTTCAGTGCTAGTAGCTTTTTAACCAGGGTGCTGTGCAGCTACTGTTGTGGTTAAACCCCAGCCAGCAACTAAACACCGCTCGCTCACTCCCCCTCAGTGGGATGGGAGAGAGAATCGGAAGAGTAAAAGTGAGAAAACTCGTGGGTTGAGATAAAGACAGTTTAATAGGGAAAGCAAAAGCTGCGCACGCAAGCAAAGCAAAACAAGGAATTCATTCACTCCTTCCCATCGGCAGGCAGGTGTTCAGCCATCCCCAGGAAAGCAGGGCTCCATCACACATAACAGTTACTTGGGAAGACAAACACCATCACTCCAAACATCTCCCCCTTCCTTCTTCTTCCCCCAGCTTTATATGCTGAGCATGACATCATATGGTATGGAATATCCCTTTGGCCAGTTTGGGTCAGCTGTCCCAGCTGTGCCCCCTCCCAGCTTCTTGTGCACCTGGCAGAGCATGGGAAGTTGAAAAGTCCTTGACTGGTGTAAACACTACTTAGCAACAACTAAAACATCAGTGTGTTATCAACGTTATTCTCATCCTAAATCCAAAACACAGCACTATACCAACTACTGGGAAGAAAATTAACTCCATCCCAGCCGAAACCAGGACAGCTGCCATCCCCGATTTATTTATTCAGGTTTTCCTGTGCTGAGTTCGACATTGCAGCAGCTAATTCACAGCCCAGATCGCTGTGTCTCCTAGCTTTATGTTTAAAACACCCTCTTAAGATGCTGAGATCCCCTTCACCCAGTCTAGCAGGGAGGAGTGACTGGAATCTGAATGGTTGCCTACTCTCCAAATGAGTGCTTCAAGTGCCAAAGGTGGGACTGGATGTAAAGGAGTGGAAAATATTTCAGGGAAAAACTGAGGAAGGCCTTATTTATGCCCTAGCCTGGAAAAGGAAGGAAAAAATTTTCAAGCTCCAAGCCACTTTAGGGACCTGGAAAATTCTTTCCTGCTCAGACCTAATTTACCTTACTGATAGATTTCCCCTGAGGAGGGTGAAGGATGAGGCAGCAAATTTCTGCAGGGAGAGAAGCTTGTTTCTCACAATGGCAAAGACATAGATGAAGGACCCCACTGCCTGCCAGGAATGCCAGGTGTATCACATATCCACCTGAATTTCTCAGATTAGACAGCTGGCCTGCAGAAATGTGAGCTTTCAGGAAAAGGCTTGCCTCACTGCAAAACATTCTGGGTGCTCTGGCTGGAGCCATTTGAAKATACAAGTTTCCTTTCCAGGAGAAAGACCTGGCAATTTCAGATTTCTTTCTGTTACAACATGAAATGAAAAAACATAAAAATCCAGTAAAATGAAATTTCCAGAAATCTTTTAGGCAAATACAAACCTGTTTTTATTAAATTAAAAATTCTTGTTCCATTTTTTATTTTTACCATTAGAGTATGAAATTTACTATATATGTATAATAAAATGAAAAAATTACTTAAGAGAAAAAATTGACTCTATCAGTATGTTTCTTTATTTCCAGTCTTTTAAAGTGTGTTTTTATTGAAATCAACACTTCCTCATTAATTTAATCCATCACAATTTTTTAGATTCTTATTCCCAGCATTAACCAGAGTACTTAGCTTCTGTAGAAAAAAATGTGATTACATGCCATAAAGTCACAAAGTATTTTCATCCGGAATATAAATGGAAGTAACCTTTCCAAACAGAATATATTAACATATGCTGGAGAATGCATTGGTTATTCTGAGACCTCTTTCTTTCAGTCTTTAATCACTAAAGCCATCATTTTAGAGTCGGTTTTACAAATGGCAAAAGGACCAATAGCTCTCATGAGAATGTGGGGGGTTTTTTCTCAATCTGGGCAAGGTCTCACAAATGTGCTATATTCTAGTAATTATGTTTTAAGCAGAAATGTCATTCCATTCCCTAAAATGATAAACAAATCTGATTCTTCAGAATTCCATTAAGCTCCTTGCAAATTAAATAATCCTCATCTGAGAAGTATAAATATGCAGATGGATTTACCCTATTATATCTTATTCTTTCAAACAGAAGGATATTAGAAGAAACCAGAAACTAACAAACATCCCCAGGCAAGATTTGCAAGACCCTGAAGAAAATGGAGAAGCACATCTGTTGCTCTTCTCCTCTTGTGATATGGAGAACAAAACTGATACAATACATCTAAAAAGGGGTCATGTAAGGAGAAAGGAAAATATTTAAGATTTACTTTAAGGAAATAAGTTGTCAAATGCTCAGGAGGGCTGTATCATCATGGTTTTTAAAAGACCAACTCTCTCTACTCTATCTTAAGTCAATAAAGTTCAAGCTCCTGCCATTAGGAGAAGATGCAAAACTAAGGATTTCAGTGGCAATACGTGCTTTCTTTCAGTCCCTTTTTCCCAGATCCCAGAAGCACCATGCTGTCTTCTTGAAGGTACATCCAAAGCTTTGTCCACCAGGAGCCTAAGAGATGTGGGGGTGTGGATCCTCTAGCAGGGAGCTGCTACCTGGGGACTGGGCACTGCAATGTTCAGTGACTGTGATGTGGGTCTTGACCTCTTTGGATCTTGGTGGCCATCATATAGACAATGCACACTTGAATTTCCTATCATCTTTTATCTGCCTGATCCATTTAGACTGTAAGGCCTTTGGGCTTTAAGTAGGGACATTTTCTTACATAGATAGGCAAGGTGGCTAGAATGATGGGGCATTAGATCTTCAGCTTGCCTTTCAGAAAGCCTCCACACTTCAGCTAGTCAATAAAAATAACAATTTGGGACAATGTCCATGCCATTTAGCACTAAAAAATCCCAAATTTCCAGTATGTCCTTGAAAAGCAGATTCAAAATTTCCTTGCTCTCRACAAGACCTTTTTCTGAAAAGTGGTAATGCGAGTTTGGAAGCTGGGACTGTTACATACCTTACAGCTGTGGAGCAAGTGAATATGAGGAATTCTTGAGGCATGAAGTATGTGTGAAACCACTTACTGGATGTCAGCTGTAGACTCTGATGTTTAGTCTAATTATTAAAGAAAATATTACAGCAAATAAGATTAATAAGACACAAGGAATTACTTAGTGAGTTTTGTTAAGCAAAGAATGATTTTAGATGCAGATCTGGGTTATATTTACCAGAACTAGAGCCGGAGTTTGGATACCTGAGAGATAGTGGCTTAAACTATCGTTAAAGAAAAAAGCACACAAACCACGGGAGATCAGAAAGGTTCTGCAGAATTGTAAGCAAATTCACAAAGGAGCTGGAAGGTGCAGTTCACAGGTAACGGTTCAGAGATGTCTCTAATGGCTGAACAAAATGAACCTGAGGCAGGAAGATGTGGAATTGGGCTCTTCTCTCTCCATGTGAGTAAAATGTAGTTTGTGAATTGGCTAACACGTGAGCATGAAATACGCTATAGAAAAGTCAGCATTGAATGACTTGCTTTGTGGGACAATTCTGTACTGGGAACATAGGATCAGCAGATGGAAAGTAGCAAAAGTCGTCTGATCTAAGGACCTCATATGAGAAAAGACGGCAGGAGAAGTGCCTCTTAGTTCCATCAGCACCGCCATTTCTATGTCACACATGAGCTCTCAACCTCTGGGAACCACAGCTGGGAAAGATGGAGTCACTGGATTTCATGGTCTCTTGGTGGGGTATTTCAGAGGAAGGAAGTTTGCGTAAGAACGGTGGTGTTCCTACAGTAATTGCCCAGCTTGATTTGGAGATAATTGCTTCACATTAGCACCACTCTCCTTATGGTCAGCTTGATAACCAAAACTAGGTTAGCAGAGGACTTTTGGCTCCATTTATGCCAGGAGCTAACTCTTCCCATTCTGGACCCCACTGTATTTGTACAGGTCAGAGAGAGGAGTTCTCTTTGAATTGCCCTGGATTTTACCTAGTGCTCAGCACTGCAATGTTCACACCGAGGCTTCATCCTCCAGATTACCATCATCATCACTATGGGGAGGATCTATAACAGTCTGAACARTAAGGTCATGCCGATCATTGTCCAGCTTTATCTCATGCTGTATCTTAAGCATATGGAAGAGAGCCCAGATGTCTAAGAGCGCATCCATGTCTGTAGTCAGGACATAGTGAATGTTTTGTTTGCAGAGTTACAAATGACCCAATATGTAATCAATGCAACTTGTCTGCCCCAGTTTATCTTGTGTAATATAACAAGCACTAACTGCCATTGGTTATTTTTATGAAATTGCATTCTGTAACTTGATTTGACACTGTACCAGCTCTCTGCTTCCCACCACCAACACACGGTACAGAGGAACTTTGATTTGGAACAGAAATCTATGTGTTTATATAGATCAAGGCAGAGGTATTATTTCCTATATAAAAATTAATGAATGCAATAATCACAGGCAGCATTCACTACCAGAAAGAACATAGGCTCATTGACCTAGCAATAAGCTCAGGCAGGGATTTATGGATGGACTTTTTCACTAATTAGTTTGATAGAGAAAAGAAACATTGCACAGCACAATGAGGAATAAAAGCTAAATAGCCAAATATGTTTGTGCCCTCATCCTTTATCTTCTCTGCTACTTCCCTTCCGTATTTATTCAGCTGATATTTAAATGACTGAAGTCTATAACAAAGAGGAAGCCTTCTAATTGTGTAGGCCATCTTTTCTTTATTGAAAAGCTGAGCTTTTTCAGTATTTTGCATTTTTTGCTGTAGAAGATCTGTCTACATAGCTAAAGTGCAACAGAAGCATACCTACAGACTGAAGCTGTATTTACACACAAGTCCACATCTGAGCCTGGACCTACACAACAAACATTTTGCTGGGGCATAGCCTCAGTCTTCTGGAGAGATCATGCTTGCAGCCTGGTAATAGGTGTTTGACTACCCAGTGCTGTTGTGGCAATGGATGCAGGAAGAGCAACAGCTCATTTATGAAGTAGTCATCTATTCTGTATATTTAAGACACAGCAGGGAGAGCTGGTACCAGGTTTCAAGGACCAGAAGCAGAGATTTTCAGTTTATAATGAATATCATATTTTTATTGTAACTCCTACTGCTTGATTTTCAAAGCCTAGATTCCCCCTACTCCCGCTTTCAGAAGTGGCTCTGGCAGGATTAGGAGGCAGACGACCTGACTTGCTGCTGAAATGTCTGTGAGTGTTGCTGGAACATCCTGCCTCAGCATCCCAGTCCCTCAAAGGGCCTTTACAATGACTTCCACCTTGCTTTGTAAGCTGTCAGTCAGGAATGCTGAAACAGCCAGCTCTTGTACTGTAACACATGGCAAAACTTCCCTGATTTGGGCAAACAGGACAAAGTGTCATAAGAAGTCAGCATAAAAAGTGCTATGAGACCACAGTTCTGGGCTCACAGGACCAAAGTGTCAGGAGATTTATTGAGGTACCTGAAAATGCAAATAGTTGTTTATTAGATATTTTAAAGTATGTAATTCTGTAATTATTATTAAAACCCTGTGAAATAATGGCCTTGCTTGCCTAAATCCTTTTAGAAATTTCATCTCTTAAGTACTGAAATACCTCTAAACATTGGCCTTCAGTGCTCCGGGAAGCCTAGTTACAGAGAAAGATAGCAGCCTGCTCCTATTTTAAGGAAGATTAAGAAAATGTCAGTGTGTGACAGCAGAGCATCCAGCTAAGGTGATGATCAGCACTGGGCTAATCATGTCCTAGAAGGCCCTTACTCTCTTCTAATGAGAAGAAAAAAAGAAAAAGTGAGCAAATAATGACAAGCTAGGTGTCTGATTCAGGTATCAGTAAGGACAAATACCTGCATTCAAGATTAAGCCATTAAATTTATTGAATATTCATGTTTAATGAAGTACAGGATAAATCTCTTGTGTTTTTATTTAGGGTTTTGTGCTGTACATGCAAATCAGCTCCAGTACTGATGATATTAATCATCCTATCCTCCCCCAAGATCTATGGGTATTTGTTGTTGTTTCACATAGTTATTAACAGTATTGTGTCTCTGTTTCTTGCTGGTTTTCCCTTCTGCTCTACTGCAGTTCTGTAATGTACCCTGTGGAAAAAGAGAGAAGAGATTTGTTATGTCTTTTCCACAATACCTGAACTGCTCCATACACATGGGTCTCAGCCTAAGATCTGAATCTCCATGAACTGAAGTCCCAGCTCGCAGAGCTGGAAGTTACACATAGACAAATGAAGGTTAGTTCCCAAAGCACCAAGATCTCTTTTTGGTCATCTTCTACCCTGGCGCTCACCAGAAACAAAAAGCATTGGAAGCAGAATTGTCACTTCACAAAGTCCATCCGTACTATAAAAAATGAAATTCATGGTCTTATTTCCCATCCTTCAGTTAGCGCTCACTGTGCAGAACACCACAGCATCAGTTACTCCATTCTCACACCTGGGCCACAGAGAGGCAAGAAAAAATTTACTGAGGAGAAATGTGAAAATATAAACCTGAGCTCTAGAGAATGCTGAAAGGATGGTGCTGTGCTCTTTCTGCTGCTGCTTGGAGAAAATTTGATTTGCCAATGAAGGGATGAGTTTGGGATTTACAAAGTCACCRTACCCCACTCTCTCTCCCCTTTTAGCTCTGCCCCTTGAAGCAAGCACTGTGTGATGCGGCCCTGGCCCCCTTCAAATCGTGGCTGCCTCCATCAACAGGAATTACAAGCCAATCTGCAAAGAGAAAAACTGGTCATTCAGAATCATGCCAAGAGTTGGTTGTTTCAGTAGTGAGAAATGCAAATGAGATGACAATTTTTAGAGGTAAAGTTCAGGCATCTCTCTGTTTAGGAAATTCAGTGCTACGTTCAGGATTCTAGCAGACATGGTAAAGAGTCTTACCATGTTCAGGGGACTATAGGGTTGAGTGACAAGTCCCTGCAGATGCAGCGTGACTAAAGGGTTGGAAACCTGGCCACACTGAAAGCGAAGCAACGGAGGGAGTTTGAGCTCCAGCAGGATAGAACAAAAAGAAATAATATCAAGTGCAAGACGATACAAATCTGTAATATCTCAGCATGGGAAATTAGAACAACACACCAACGTCTGCAGGCATGCAAGTTTTTTTGAAAGACAGCAGGAATAATCAAGACAGCTGATGAGTGACATTACAGAAAGCATTACGCAATCATGGATAAGATTTATACAGCTATAAACATGAAAAGCAACACGTGAATACATTTTTTTAAAACTTCTTTACTTTGTGGAGTTCTGACTTTATTGTATGTCACCAATTCCACATCTGCTCACCATGGCTTGAGATATCACTGCCGGACTGAGCTTTGCATGAGCATACATAGCCGCATGAATCCTTATTAATACAAGCTTACAATCCTTACAGAGCTTGTTTCAGAACTGACACTTACTAGTTAAAGTTGGTCTTTCCTTCCCTTACGCCAGAAAGAATGACAGGGTCCCTTGTACTTGTGCTCCACAATTGCACCAAGCCTCCCCAAGGATACACACAGCTGGAGTGCAGAATAGGAGGGGAACACCATTTCTGATTTTAAATGCATAAGCAAATTTGCATCCAATTTCCATGCTTATTAAAACAAAATAATTTTTCTCTCTCCACATAAAGGGCTTCGTTCCTCTAGTGACAGAGAGGGCTGTTTCAGATGGGCTGGGAATCGCAGGTGCTGGTTAAACTTTGTCAAGCCTGTCTGCATAGCAGAAAACAACCAACCCAGGCCCCAAGCCTGCAGATGTGCACTCAATGAACTCTGGAGTTCATCTGCTAAGAGAAATCATTCATGTCTGTCACACATCACATGTATTGAGGAGAGGGGAGAGGAGGCCCTGGGCAGCATCCCGTCCCCTCCTTTCGGAAGGAGCAAGCCCTGCGGTACAGAATGGAGCACATGAACGTGCTTCCTAAAGACTGCTGTAGAAAACACTTTCATGCAGCAAACGCTAGAGACCATAGAAACAAAATAGTTCCTTTTCGTGTGTTTTACTAAAGCCAGCCCCTATTAGTTTCTTTTGTGCCTGAGAGTAGGAAGGCTTGGAGTGGGAATTTGTTGGTGGTTTACCACAACCCTATGCTTTAAAAAAAAAAAAAAAAAGTTGCTAGACTCAATGTGATGAGAGACCTGTGAAGAAACTAGAGTCTTTGTGATGGGGCTTTAATTATTCTAGTATTGACAAAAATGAGAATTAAAGGAGGAATCAACCTGCTGACTTCCACAGGCAATAAAAAACAAGTTTATCTTTCACTGTTTATTGAGTTCCTAGATATGATAAATTCAATAATGGTCTGGTGGGTGTTTAGTGCTTTATAATATATCATTGGGCTTAAAGTAATCATGGTCTTAGGCTATGAGGGTAACAAATAAGACTTCAGACAGCATCATGTTGCTAAGCTCAAATATTCCCAGAAAGACGGTGGGAGAGGAGGGGGCAGAACAAGGAAAAAGTGATATTTAAAGCAAACAGAGTAAATAATGCAATCACGTTGATCCCAGTAATAGCAAACAGTTAAGAGCAATAATGGAAGTTACTGGAGTAAAGCAACATATCAAATATAGACAGAAAGCAATTACAAAAGGACTAATAGAAAATTGAAAGGACAAGCTAGCTGATGTAAAAAGCTCACAAAAGCTCTGTAAAACATTCAAGGGGAAAAAGTTGCACTTGCTAATAATAATCCACAAAGGCTCAGAGAATGCTAATTACCGTAGAGCTGCTCTTCATTTGTACAAGGACGTATGGGCCTGTTYCAGGTTTAAATAAATGACTGAGTGACAGAGACTAAACTCATTGGTGTTCTTTTAAAAGTAAAAAAAATTACAGAGTTCTGGCATCAGTCGATAACGCACCAGAAATAGATTTACTGGATTTTCAGAGACTTTCAGAGATTTTCTAAAGCCAGCAATCTATCTGCAAGGAAAACATGACTTACCACACCTAACGTGAACCCACCACGGGGTCTGACTTGAGCCAATGCTGTTGCGCTCAGCTCAGGAAATTTGCTACCTTTCAGGCCTTTTCTACGCCACTCATTTTATTGCATCTAGCTTTGCAAGAAGCCCAATTTAAATTACTTTCAGACTGGAAAAAATAGAAATACAGATACTGCACTAAGCAGGGAATACAGAATAGGAGGAAGATTAGACACCAATCATCGCAGAGTTCAATTCCACATTCAGCCTCAGCTTTTCTGGACAAGTCAGTTACTTAGATGTCTAGTAGGATTTTCAAAGCCATCTTACCTTCAAAAGCCTCAGTGCTTAGTCCATGTTTTCTCAGCACAGGGCTGAGAAGGGTACTCATTACTTACTAAAATTGCTAATTCTACAGTTGTGCTTTCAGTATCTGAAGAATAAAATTCACAGAAGGAAGAACAGCAACAGGAATCAAGTTGCGGTCTCAGATGGGCGATGCTGAAGGMCCACAGCATTGCCTTCTTGTTTTCACACTTCGGACATATTTGCTGATAGAAAGTAAAATACCTAAGGATAACACCATAGTATTGAACTGCCATATCAGGGGATGGCATGTTTGCTGTCAGCCTTGACTGAATTAATTTTCTTTTCTTTCTTCGGTGAGTTAGAGAAGTTGGCAAGGATCGTAGCTATTCTGCTGGGTACAAAGTAACCTGGTAGGAGGTGGGGAGCCTCGGTCAGTATATCAGCACATAAAGCTGATTTTAGAGATTTCCTCCTGAAATCCTATCCTCCGTAGGAAGGGAAGCACTGAGCTGGCTGGCATGTTGGGCACTTCACCCCCTGTTCAGCCCCAAAGAGATCTACAGACCCAATCTCACTACATATTATCATTTTTCCCCTACATGTTCTGAATTAAGAAAAACAAATGAACACTTAGCCCCAAGAATCCGATTCATACAACTATGTACCTTACATTAAGTAGTGCAACTCAGCAAATACTGAAATTTAGATTTTAAAAATAAACGCAACAAAGACTATTAACTATGAAGAAACCTGTGCTTCTCCACCCTTGCTAAGAACGCTCATTTCTGTTTTGAGATTTAAGTATTTGTTTTCTTGCTTTTAAGCACATTTGTTTTTTAAATTGCTGTATCTTTATTTAACAACATTGTTGCTTATACATCAAAAACACTTGTTCCTGGAATCTGACAGCCATCTAATAAAGATGMTGCTTTAGAAACTAAGCTGAACCATCTATAAAGAAACTGTAAAATTCAGCATTAATGATCCATTTCATTCTTAAACAATAGAATTCTGTGCATCGCTGATAAGCCAACCAAATATATATAATATTCATTGTTGCTTTTGATAGAAAAATCATGCAATGCCATCTTTATCCACAGGGCCTTACTCTCATTTCCAACAGAATTCAGCCATTTGCCCATATTTAGCTCACCAAGTAAATGAATTAATCATTCTTTCACTATTGTGCCTGCAAAAAATAGTAAACACTGAGCCTTGAAAGTTTTCTAGTAGGAGTCAACATCTAAATGTTAGTCCCATTCTGCATTTATTCTCTGTATTAACATAAATTAATTAAAGATGCAACAAGCAGCTTTAACTGACGTTTTCAATAGGAAATACTGAAAAGGCCGGTCCAACTGGTACAGAAGTCTTGGTTTTAAGAGCACAAAATCAACTGCAAACCTTAGATATCCAGAGCAAATGATACCTAAATATTCAACTCAGAAGAGTACAGAAAGTAAGCCTAAACTGMATCCACCATTTCTGCACTGAAAAGCACTGTAACGCAGTCATGCTGTATAAAGGAGATCCTTGAGAGCTACGTGCTCCATTATACCAACAAGGCAGAGCTGTCACCAACCCAGGTCTGTGGCTGATTTTTCTGCTTGGGTCTGTGTATCTGATTATTGGTTTCTAAATATAATTGGAGATACTGATTTCTTGGCATTTAGTTCTGCTTTAGAAAAATTATCTCATGCGTTAGTTTTCYCCATGTTCTCAAAGAGCACCATGACTTCTCTGCCAAGTAAGAAACTGCAAGCTATAGTTTTTGTTAGGAATAAACACTTCAAAAGCAGAATAAACCTCAAAACACGGGGCTGGAAGCAAGTAGGCCACCAGTGTGCTGCAGAAGGCAAAGAAAAGAAAATTTTGAGGAGAGACATTGGGCAAATCCTAGGTTTAGAAGCAAGCATTAAATTAGCAAGCTTAACACTTTTTTTTCTTGTTATTAACAGCATTTCCAATGTTCAAGGTCAATCATCAGCAAGTCCCACAGTTCAGCGGTCAGAATATCTGGTACTCCCTCAAGGCACATGGACACGTGCATTTCTTCCTCGTACATTCCCCCAAAGCAGCAATACCTTTCTTAACATTCACCAGCTTGAAATAAAGATGTATCGACAATGTACAATTTATTATAAGTCTTACAACACTTTGTTTTTTCCCCCCATGTATTTCATCACAGCAATATAAAATTCAAGGTCATTAAGTAGAGAGCATGATAGTTTATTAGAGCTTCATCTCAAACTCTGTACATACATGCTTTTTCAACATTCTTCATTTTTATTATGATCTTGATAGAATTTCCCTCAGAGAGATTAGAATGATCACCAAATGAAGTTTTAATTATCTAGGCCCAAACTAAGGCAAAATACCAACAAAAATAGCATAAAACCTTTAGCATCCAAATTTCTAAGAATGGTAGGGTTTGTAAGCTTAAATATTTAAATGTAAAAGGACTTTATTTCAAGTACTGTAAAAGAGAAACATTGCCACTTACTGGCAGTACCAATGTCTTTGCAATATTTGTAGGCATTTATGTGCATCTTTCAAAAGCCCTATTAACCTTTATGCTATTTGTCAATAAAAAGCCCCATTAACATTTAAACTGTGTATGTCCAACTGTCTACTTCAAACAAGAATCAAAAGATAGCCTGTAAGAAACAGTTAYTTATTACAGACTACATTATTGGGACTGTACACATTGGAGATTTCGAAAAGCTCACATTTCTTAAAGTAAAGTAAAAAAAAAAAAACCAACAACAAAAAAAAMCCAAACACAATCATCAATTGGCAAAAAGGCTGCACATGGCCTGAGCAGGAGATGTGACAGCCACACAGGCAAATGGGTATCACCGACAACACCGTACAGCTTTGGAAAAGAATTGTACAACCAGCTGGAGCCACTTCAGGAATACTGGAGGTCTAAAGAGATCACACCGTATACGAAACTGAAATTTAAACACTGCTTTTGCAGTAGGATCATCAGAACTTACCTGACATTAACAATTTGTCTTCATCGGGCAAGAACTTGATTTTAATCAAAGGTAACATAATCATTGGATAAGAACTGAAATCACAGCTGTGCAGACGACAGACTCTTCCATCAAGCTGCTGAACTGGAAGTGCCAAAGACATAATTCACCAGTTCATGGATGTCCCCCAAAACTTTGTTTCAAGCACCACTGATTTAGTAAAATCCCTATGTGCTGCTTCTGTAAAGTGGGTATTTCAAAAGGTAAGGAAAAATGATCCCCAAATCTAGAGACTGAAAGTGAAGTCAAGCAGTCTATTACCACTGCTTTTATAAATCATTAATGAAGACAGCATGACCTGTTCCACTGAAGAGAAAAAAAAAAAAAATATCGTTAATTGTCTTCAAGTATGGGAGATGCACTCACAGTGACAACAGAGGCATTCATTTCATTACTTCACAACAAGGAAACTTATAGACTCCATAGAAAATTTACAACCAAAATGGAGCTAGTGTGACAAACGGCTCTCATTTAGCAACAACTAAAATGTAAAGTCCGCAAATTCAACAAAAATGTATTTTAGTGGTTTCGTTTCCTCAGGCTCCAGTTTGATGGAGCACCACTTCATGCAATCATTCCTTTCATCTCACGTCCGTCTTGTCTTCTGTTTTTTCGTTTGTCTCTTTGCATCCTCTGAGCCACCTGTGTCAGAACCTGCCTGTCCAAGAGCACGTACTCCTTGCAGTCGAGTCGTCAGCTGTAGCAATAAGGGAATAAGCTGGGCAAAAAAAAAAAGGGGGAAGCAGCTTGTGATTACAATGGTATGTAAGGTCTGAATGATAGCGTTCTTTAGACCCATGCATCCCCAAACAAACAGAATCTATTGCATAAATGGCACATCTACAAAGATATCAGAAAATGGCAGCAAATCTTGGGAAGGAAATAAACCAAACTTCTGGGAATGTCTGATAATCAAAAACTAAAGTGACTGTCAGTAACCTTTTTTCCTGCCGTCACCTAGCCAAGAACAGCAGTTTGAGTCCTGAGTCTAGAAAATGACCGCCATTTTCAGTGAAGGCACTTTCAGTGACACTGTAGAAAATCCTGGAGAATCCCATGTTCTGTGCTGTCTTACCCATGTTTGAGAGGAAATCAAACTGCACAGACAAATTTATTTTCTCTTATCAGCAAAACAGAAATCCAGTCATATCAGAGAAGACTAGAAGAGCATGACTTGTTAACAAAGACAGAGGGGGTTATATAGTAGGTAGTTATATTCCTCGAGAGCTTTTCACTAGGGAGGGTGTAAAGCTAAAGAGACCAGACTCAATGACTTGTAAGATTTTTTTCCAGTCTGATTGTTCCTGAAGCCAGTAAAACAATTCTTTTCATTCCTATTATTACTGAGTCTGGTTATCTGAATTTGAATGATGCTGCATTGGTTTTTTTCGCAGAGCCATCAAACGAGAAGACAAAATTCAGAAGTGGCACAGGAACTCACCTTCACACTAAGTTTTTTTAAAGGAAAGTAGTTGTCCAAAAACTTGGCTACATTGTGGCTTTTCTTAAAACGTGTCACATAAGGTGACTGCTGACCGGATCTCTGTCTGGATAACCACCTCAACAAACCCGCACTTAACACAGTACGAAGTATTCATTGATAGGACAATAATATTTGGATAAGACAAAAAACCCCATGACCTACCTTATCGTGGTTGTAACCAGCCAACAACAGAAGCAGCGTCAGTGGTAATGCGATGTAAGATCCTTGGGCAATATCTTGTTCAGGCAGCTTTCTCTGAAAACAGTGGGGACCATGGATTTTGGTTTTTTTTTTAAACAGTCATTTTGACTATGATATCCCTCAGCTTTAAGCAACGTCAGCAATAGGATCATGTGGCACATCCAGCCCTTCCCATCCGACTTCCTTCTAAGTGCTGCTCTAAGATTTACTTTACCTTCAACTTCAAAGCAGTCCCCTTGATCAGATTCATTCATCTGTTACCTTCTTCCTGGGGTTTGCTGTTTTTTGAAGCTAATTCACTGATGGTCAGTCTCCACTTTACAGTCAACCTGGTGTGCTTTGATTTACCTGTCACATGCTGCCCAAACCTCTATGATCCCAATGATACTACTACAGCAACCACACTAGCACAAAATCTTTCAGGCACATCTGCATCCTTCATTTGTAACTGCCATTTCGTGTTTCCCTCATGTTTCACTGGTATCTGAACATGCAGTGATGCAGAAAAGAAATAGATCATTTAAGTATTACAGAACAAACACTTCACTAAATTGACTGCACTGTTCAGAAGTGCAAAAAGACACTTCTTTCTCTCAAGGGAGAAGTTTTCCCCTGATGTTAGTTTGAGAACCCTTCTGCTTTACCCTCTACCTCAGCTCCAATAACTAAAGCTCTCTTTTTCGCCTGGTGATACTTCTTTCAAATACACAGAAGTTTTTACAGGAATTCTGACAACAATCCTATTTTTCTCCTTCAGCCCCCAGTTACTGCAACCTTTCAGTTAGTGTCATGGCTACAACTCCTTCCTGAACGCCTTACCTGCCTCCCATAACATACCAGGTTATTACATCCCTGCCCGATGCCTGAAATGTGGCCAAATCCAAATTCATTGTCACTTTAACGCCTCTCATAAACYGCTTTATATTTACTTAATAGAAAGTTTGGCCAACACCACAAAATACATACAGGCTATACAGACATTGCTCTCAAGGTGAACACTTGAACATTTCAGTATTTTGTACTTACAGTGGGACTGAAGATCAGTGTAATGTGCTTATGATATCCAATAGCAGTGAACGAAACTTGAGGCAGGGTGTAGTCATACTGTGATTTAGACAATGTAGAATCCAGGAGCACCACGTAATTCTGTGGGTAAAAAATACACTCAGTCTACAGCATCAATAGCAGTCTGAGACAAAAATCAGATTTAAAGGCAAAAGTCAGTTTAACAGGCTTCAAATCTTCTGAGACACTGGTCACGCCAGCATGAATACAGCACTGCAGGCACACCAGAAATAACACTGAAGTGTCCTTAGAGAAAAAAATTAAAGTGACCTAAGCTAATTATTCAGCAATATTCTTACCTCTCCATCTCGGAGCAGTGGTGGGAAATGGAAAAACAGGGATAGGCCTAAGTTGACTGTATGAATTGGGTTGTCAAGATTTTCACTTTTGTAGAGCTTCACCTGTGAGGGAAAGAAGAAAGCACAAACCAGGTATTTCTGAGCTTGCACCACAATAGATATTTCAGACATCCCATATCTTAAGGGACAAAAACACTTCAAAATTCATCATGTGTTTTATAAGCAGAAAGTTGTCAAGTAAGAACACCTGGAATTGTTCTAATCTGGGATGTGAAAAATCATAGAAACAGTCTTTTTACAGAACTTGAAATAATTAAGGAACAACTGATGTCTGGCATTTTCACACATCTAGTGTATTAAAAGTAGTCTGTGCTGTGCATCAACCAGAGCTGAGTAATTCTTTTAAATAATCCCAGCAGTTTCACAGGAATTTGCAGCTGGGGATTGTTTCTATTCCTCCGATAGGCTCATTTTGCTTGATTTCAATTTCTCTACACTTATTTAACAAGCTAGACATCCTCAAGCTACAGAATAGGCCTGAAGTCCTCAGCAAATACAGTTTGCTCAGAAACCAGCATAATTAAAAGAGGGTTGTATCATAGTCGAATAAGGCTGGTAGAGGCAGCAGCACCTCCTTACATGAGGCTGCCTGTACACACAAACGTTTATCAGCCACTGCGCCTCCTCCAGAGGACACAGTAAGCAAAGTGATGGTTTTTGTGGACCACTCTGAAGCAGCCTTCTAGCATCTATACCATTGTTTGTAAACCTCTGGATCAGATATTTGCCAAGACTCAGCTCTCCTTGCAGACACAGCCCAACTAAATTCCCATTGATTCTGCCCAGTGCTACCGTGGTTGCAGCTCCAATCACAGCTCACCAGAGCATTTCCAGTTGTTTCATCAAGCCCATGCAACCAGAAGGGACAAGACTGAGGGCACAAAACTGCTCGCTTGTGTCTGTATCAAATCTTAGCACATCTTTCAAAGACAAAAATTTCTGCCTTGAAAGCAAGGGTGATGATATGCACCCATCAACAGCACACGTGCATTACATGCAATGCAAGACCCAACCTCATRTGAAACAGGTACAGGCTTGGAAAACTTCGTATAATTAAATTTTGACATCAATTCCTATTTGCTTAGGCTGAACTGCAAGGGTCTAAATTTCCCCAGAAAGATAGGAAGCTTGCTCAGGTGCTCTTCAGTAAGGTGATACATTTTCCCTTCACACCTGCTCTGACTGTTGGATCCTTTGGATGTCTCCCAAAAAAAACCCAACAGCTTAGCAATGAGATCTTGGCAGGTGAGATGCATAACAGACTAGTCTGAAAGAAATCCAGGCACTGCATTTATATTTGTAGGTAACATTTCAAGAAGCTTTTAAACCTGAGAAATGGTACTATAACTCCTACCACACTAACACCTCTTGCAGATACTTCCAGCATTTGTACCCTAGGCCCAAAGGATCATAGGTGTTTAGCAAGCTTTTTTTCAGATCACAGTGCAGTCTTTTGAATTTTGAAAAGTTCAGCTTTACTATTTGTCTCATAGTCTCTCTTATAACTGTACTTTTAAATTCATGTGTCCTATGGTATCGTTGCATTCACGTGGTATCTTCTTGCTAGCAGACACGCATGTCAAAAATTCCAGGTATTTCAGAAATTAATGCAGTTCTCTGATACGGAGGACTCATTTCACCCCTGGTGTCCTGCTCTCCCTACAGACAGGGCATCCCTAATCAGGGAAGCAGACACAGAAATGTACAGGCCAACCTGAGAAAGTATTTCTTAAACATACCCCCATGAAAAATGGAAACATTAAAGCAAAGCAGTGAGGAACACTGGAATCTTAATTCTATTTGGAATTCAAATCCACCTTCATTAAAATATTAGTCATAATTTGAATTAAATGTGTGCTCTGGCTACTGAACAATTTCCAGTGACCCTGCAAAAAAACATTGGGAAATCAATGGCAAACACACTTGAAAAAGATGAAAGGCTTGAACTTACACATAAYGTGGAGAGATATTCAGAAGATGTAATTACATTTCCACTTAAATCAAATTGATTGATTTGCCGGAACGCTATAATATTAACATCATCAATGTCACTGTTCCCAACCTGCAACATAAAACACAAGTCATGTTTTTACCAACAGAGGAACAGTTAACATAGGACAGTTAGCACAACACAAATATTGCTCATAATTTTAAACAAGAACTGAATTTTGTTCTATACTAACCACATGGAAACTTGAAGGCTTTCCAATTGCAAGTACTTTTCCTCCAGAGTGCACAGCTCGCAACTACAGACTTGTGCATTATCAGCACAAGGCTGATGGCATTAAGTTAAACTAAAAAGGGTGTTAGTATCAAAAGCACACATTATTTTGGAAGAGGCTGAGTTACATACACAGGACAGCCTGATGTCTGAACATTGGTCTCAGTATTTTGCAACTGTGCTGAGATATGCATATTACTATGCTAGGATGTTTATATAGTTGATTAATGAGGAATATGCTCATATCATAATATAACCTACTTCAAAAATATATAACTTTATATTCTTCAAAATTGTTTAAAATACAAAACATTTGTGCTTCTAAATCTGAACTCCGATCAGAGTAAGGAAAGACATTTACTCAAATAATAACTACAGTAACAGACAGGTTACAGTTCGGCCAGGTGCCATATCAACAGCCTGGCGCCACTGAGGCTGTACATTTTCCTGCAGATGTCTTTCAAACGCTTCTCTCTCCTGGAGAAAATGGCAGGCTAGCCAGGATACTATTAGTACAAGCTACTGCATACAGCTGTCACTTGCAGTACGTAACCTTCATATGATTTGGGTTTGCCATTCTCTTCCCCTTCCCAACCAGCAAGCACTCTTAGCAAGAAGACACTAAGGATTGCCCTTCTGTTTTGCTGCAAAGGAGGGCACCCTGGTCAGGCACGTGTCTGAGCTCAAATAATGACCATCTCCCACTGAAAAGTTCTRGACAACTAACGAAGGCTAATTAACCTTTCCTGGATGTCAAGAGATAAATGCGAGGCCACTAATCTGAATCTGTAAGGATGGAGGAATATTTAACAAGCTTTCATCAGTTTTCAATTCAAAGTTATTATTGCATTATATAAAGATTTGCTAGTCTGAATGACAATTTCATTTACATCAAGACTGCAGGATTTGGACCAAATAAAGCATAACAAAATCTATCTATCAATCAGTAACTAAATACAAAGATAGCATAATATGCCAATTTATGACATCCTCAAGTCGCTAGTGCTTTGTTTCACATCATAAAGAAATGCTGAAAGGCATTCTATACATTTATTCTCTCGTTTCTTGACGTATAGTTTTTGTGATTGTGAAAGAATCCTTTTCACTTGTTTACTGTTTGGGCTTTATCTTATTTCAATTTTAAGCTATGGTGCTGACACACAATATGGGACCCGTATTTAGGGAGCTAACTTGCTGAAAGCCACTTGTCTAAACAGAATGCATTCAACCACATTGCTGCTGATAGAATAGACATAATGCCTGGACAGATGCATTTCATATTTAAGTGATACTACAAAAAAAGAAAAAATTACCTCAATTGCACGATGCTGTGGTAAAGCTCTTTCAATGTGATCATTGCCTTCAGCTTTGAGTTGGACATGATACACACAACCAGGCTAAAAGCAACATTCAATGATAAATTCCAATACTGAATAATACGTACTTTAATTTTAGAAGAGTGTGAGAGATTCCATTTAAGATACACCACCCTAACAGATCTAACTCTATCCAGTTAAAGTTTTCCTTATCCCAAATAGAAAATTTAACTTAATAACACCATTACAGGTGTTTACTGCCAGCAAATACAAAAGGCCTATCACAGAACTTTCACTAGTTTATTACATTACAGTATTAAAAGAAATCATCTGCTGTGAAGTGTTTCAGCTAGAAAGAAAATCCATTAAACAGGATTAAAACCTGATCAAATACCGCTTTCTACTTCAGCATAATTGCTTACTCCATACATAGTGGTCCCAGAAATTCAGCTTCCACGTTTCCTGCAGAACAGCTTACTTCACATACATGCTGTACAATCAACATCATACGTATACCCAATATCCTGCTAAAAATATGCTGTCACAGTATTTTCACAAGAGAAACTAAATGCTTCCCCAAATTCTTTTGCCTAAGAAAACTCCCTGCTATAACACCTGGACACTGCTGMACACCTGTTAGACACATTCAGTACATTGACCAGGGGCTCATGTCACGTCATGGGAACTGTTTAGTGTTCGTGCGAGGCCATCACAGTATGCTGGCAAGTTCCAGACTTACACTAAAAGTTTTTTCCCCCTTTACTAGAATGAATGTTCACTACATGACAGTGTAACACAGACTCAAGGGAATCTGAGCTAACAACTGTGATGGGAAAACAGAAATCGGTAGCTAATTAATAAAACACATTTTATTGCTCCATTATCACACTAACATAAAAGTAAACGACAGAGAGCGTTCTAATCCTTACCAGAAGGCCACGTAGCCTGAATTTGCCCTCTTCATCAGTTATCGTGTCTTCTCCATAGATGCTACAATCCTTCTGCCCCACAGCTTCTACTGAGACTCCCTGCTCAGGCTCTCCATTTAAAGAAGAAACTGTGCCATAACAGCTAGAGGTGTAAAGAGAACCAATTGCTACATATGTGCAGATGCTGTTTTAATGCACATTTTAAAAGATGTTTTATTGTTATAACTGATGGGAAAAGTACTTAATATATTTAGCACAGCATGGAGAAGAAAAGGGGAATTTATAATGTATATGTAAAACTGTTTAAAGCATCAGAATTAGCTGCAGTTCAGAGCACAACTTTAGGAATCCAAGTTCCCTGACCTCCATGAACAGCAGCACTTACCTCTGAGGACAAGGAAAGGAAGGATCTTGAAGTCAGATACCTGAATTGGTCTACCATCCCTAGAATAGTCCTCTCCTGTCCCACTGGACATAGCACAAACCACTTCCAGTGCCACTGACACAGTGCYTTCACAGCAATGTTTCTCCTTACAGTCCTGCCATCTGGGCTTAGCTATATATGCACATGCATGAGAAAAGGCTAAAAAAGTACTTATACACAGCATAATAAAGTTAAATTGTGCCTTCAAAAGCACCCTCCAAGCCTTCAGAACAGATGTGTATCGGGAGAAAACACACATTTTGCATAATGTATCCTGATACAGTACGTAGCATTTCGCACAGCATTTCAGCTCTACTGACCTGTAAGCTGTTCTGTAACCAGTTATCCGAATTTTAAGATTCTGTCCTTCCTGCACTTCAATCATTTGTGATGATGGTTCAAAGCGAAACTCTTTCATCATGGGTTTAAAATAATACTGCCCTGGGCTCTGCAAAGAGGCATAAAACAAGCTGTTTACTGATAGTGACACAAAAATTCACCAACTCCAAACAATTATGTTTCTGCAAGAGCTCCCTAAAGAGCTAAAGTTCTCTGTCCCACCCGTAGGTCGGAAATCGTGAGTACTGAAAAACAGGGAGCACATTGGACAATAAACCAATGGAACTCCACCAGGTGATAAAGCCTGAAGAGGGAAAGGAAACTATGGCCCTTACCGCAAGACCTCAAGGACGAGAAAGTGACCAGGAGAAAAAGATGTCTGCAAGGAAACTATTCAGGCATGTCTACACACATTTACAGATCAATAATCTAATTAGATTTCTTTCTTCTAAAGGCTCTCAAATGATCATCAACAAATTGGCTTGTTTCATGTTTACAGACTGCAAATTAGTAACTGAGATCAATCAACATCATCTACTACCTGTTGGGGAGAAATCTCTTGCCAAGTTAAGATTTCACATCTTTCACTTGCTAAGATTTTAAGTGCTGTCCACTCTGAGGGACCTACATCTCTCATTGTGCGTTATGATTTCAAAGGAGACCATACATCCCCCTGCCACTGAAGAGAGCCAATAGCATCCCTATTTTGGAGGGCAAAGTAACACAGCATCGCACATTCAGAAGAATCAATTCCAACTTACCAGATTGGAAAAAGTCAGCATGCCATTATCCTGTGTAAGGAGGTTGGACCGAAACACCCCTCCACTGAGAGACAAGAGAACTCCAGCAAGAGCCTGGTCATCCTCTGATTTGATCTATTTTTGAAAAAACAATAGTTTTAAGTGTAAGCGAGGGTTGCTTTACGAAGAAGGGTTCAATTCAGAAGCCCCTTACAGAGTGCACAGATGTGCTGGCTCTGAGCACTCAGCTGTAAGCAGAAAAAAACTAGCCACATCTGCAGTGTATCCCCTCCTGCGAGACTGCAGGGCTACAGAAGCTGGTGCTCTCACCATCTGGGCAGTCACAGATGCACATAGCATGTGCCACCAGAACAGTCACTCTCTATCACTTCATAGGACATGCTGGGGGCCAGAACAAAGTATCCCAAAGACTAGAACCAGGCACTAGTTGGACCAGACTGTACATGAAAAAATCACCTTGAGGGATAAAACTCATTAAGAGAAGGTGGTCCAAATCTACAAAAGCAAATAAAGCCAGTCTTTTGGACTGCAGGCTCTAACTTTCACTCTATAAACCTTGCAAAGTATCTTCTGCATGGCAAGTCATGGTCTACAACTAAGCTCATCCACTGAGATTGTTTCCCCATGACAAAGTTATCCCCAAATCTTACACCCATTTGTGTTTGGCTGGGATACGTGGGTTAACTTTGTTGCTTGTCTAGCTCTAACTGCATGCACTATTCATTCAGAACCCAAAGTGTTTAGAACATTACCTCAAACGTCACCCCAGCAAGAGCAAAAGCTTTGAAGTCCCCAACTGTTCCTTCTACTGCAGTCAAAACAAACCCTTCTTTCTGAGCAGTAACAGTATATTCCAAGTCACTGTGGAGAGGCCCAACACTTCAAATAAAAGGAAAGAAGAACTTGTTTTAAAAAAAGCACTTGGGTATCACACACATGTTGCCAAGTCTCCATTGCACTTTAACTAAAGAATCCAAAAGATCAAAACAAATCTGTTAATTACCTGTAAGCACCTTTGTCATCGGTGAAAACTGTGATGAGCGGAGAAGTTGCTCCCTTTTCACCAATGACAATCTCAACACCTTCCAATTCAGGATGAATTCGCCCTTCCAGAAATAAGCCTGCTTTTCCATGAATCTCTATCAGCTTTCCAGGACAACTCTCTTGGTCATTGCAAAGGGGATTTAAGACAAACAAGAAAGTCAAAAATACACTCACCATTCTGTCTTACAGCAAGAGTTTAACTACTTCCAAAGTGATCAGTTGATGTTCTTTTACCTTAGAGTAAGAGATCAACCCACACAATTCTATGGCCTCTCAACACATCTTAAAACATCTGAACATTCACAAAATCAATAACTAAGTTCCAAAGCTATAAGCACAACTCCAAAACAAACATTCTGGATTTGCTAAGTGCTTTGAGGATTCATTAAGTTGCATATACTGCAGCTACATGGAGAAGATTCCAACAATATTCCCTCCTAGCTGATACTACACTGAGCTTTGACAAAATTTTTTGAGATCAAATTCAGGTCGTGTTTAATGACATAAATAAAATTTTATTCCCTCTCCCCTCCAATGTATTTAGAATGTGCACAACAAAGAGGCACATAAAAAGGGGTACCTAACATTTTCTAGTCATTTCAAACAAAGTATGTTCACTTAGGAACCTGAGGGCAAGATGGACACTGACTTAACAAGTAGCATCAACTGATTGATGATAACCCTGACAATTTTGAAGTTTACTTTTTTGTGAATATTTTTATTATTGTAATTTACTAGAAACAAAACTTAACAGAAACTTGAATTTGGTGACAAACTCAGAATACAAACATAGCTTTTGCACAACTATTTTTCTAGACGAGAGTAATATGAACAATTCTGAAAATCTGGTGTAATCTCCAGAAATCTAGTCCTTCCTCTGGTGCCAGGTGGTCTTTCAGCACTTGGAAGCATATTCTGCTGATAAAAACCGTACTTGCACCCTCTACCAAATACCCATGCTTCCAAATTCGAGAGTGAAATTGGCCCAAAGAAATATCTGCAATTGAAACTTTCCTAACATTACCTTTGAAGAGCTATTCATATGTTCATCTATAAGGATACCTTTCTGTCTTAAAAAATCTGCTCCTTTCAAACTAGATTTTATTTATATTTACCTCCACTAACAACTGTTTCCACGTAAGGCGGGTAGAAAAGCAGCTCTTTTGATGATGGTGTCACAGTAATTTTCTCTCCAGACCTGTAAAACACAAATAAGATATAATCAGAAGAAAATGCAATTAGCAGCTCTCATGTAGAGCAGAGTACTGCATATTGACCCAAGAACCCATCTAAATACCCCAAGGAGAAAATATCAATAATAACCTAAGCAAAATTCATATTATGTGGTACTAGTTTCCATTTAGCTGACAGTCAACAAGAAGAGGCACAGGTATCCATACAGCAGCTCTTTCCTATATGGAATATATCACTATTCTCTTTGATGGAAACACCAGACAATAGTACAAAGAATACACCACCTCCATTGGAGCTTGGTATTACCTTGCCCAGTATGAAAATTCATATAGGAATGGTCCTTGGAGCTCCTCCACCATTTCTTGCACTGGTGGCTTTGTTCCTTCCTCCTCTTGACCCTTCTTTTCTCTCTCCTGTCGGCGGGTCTCAATTTCTGCCAGCTGCTGCTCCCTACGTAACTCCTGTACAGATTTCAGGGGTCCTAAAACTAAGGCAGGTTCACTGTCAATGGATGACCTGAAAACATGGAGGAGAAAACAAAATCATCTCCTTTCATATGGAGGAAGAGCTTGTTATATCTGTTAATTACTGCCTTTATACCACACCAGACAAGTCCCAGGATTTTTTTTTTTAAATCCATTCTTTTTTAATTCTGCTATTTATTCCAAGCATAACTAAAACTTCTAACCTCCACATCAATCAGTTACTACTAGAAAGGCTCGTTCATAGGGGCTATAGGTAACCTACCTGGCCTAGCAGGAAGGGACCTACTTGCAACTCTCACAAATTCTGCCCCATCATGCTATAACCATTCAAGAAGTTACGGCCCTGCCCTTCTGCCGTGCCTCAGCATCCCACTGCAGAGCCAGAGTCACATGCCTACATCTCAACCACTTTGCAGAGTCCAGCACATTAGCTTAGCTTAGGTTTTGCTGAGCAGAGAGCCTTGATTTTGCACCAAGTACCAGACACCAGCTCTGCTGCAGGGGCAATAACCTCCCACAGAAGCACTGACAAGCCAGCAGGAGCGGTAAATTCTTAAGCAAAAGGATCAGTTTGCAAGAGTACCTTTAACAAAGCCCTAAACTAAAAGAGAAAGGCTGGAATTCGAAACCTGAGAACAAGCTTAATACAGAAAGGATGAGTTATACAAAATAAACAAAAAGACTGGTAAGCTCACTTTTTTTTTCAGTACTAGGAACTTTCCCTCAGAACCCACCTCTCAGGAGTAGAGTATACAAGGAGAAAATAAAATTTTATCACAAATAAATACTTCCAATAGCTGGCAATTCCCAGGAAAAGCTCCGAGTTCTAACCTATCTGCCCTATACATTTGAACTATCCAGCTATCTTGTCACTGTCCACTGAACAGATTGCTAGGTAAGTTTAACCAAGTTCTTTAAATCAGCTCAGAACAATGCACCTCATTTCACTTTCCCTGATCTTACGTCCTCTCTTTCCTAGCAATTTCTTCTAGTCTCCAACCATCCTTTGTATCTTGTCATCGGCCTCTTCTACAATAGTCTGAAAAACTGTTGCAGAACATTGCAAAAATCTCTATGATGAGTGAACTGAAATGATCACGATTACTTTTCCTACAACCACTTTAGATTATCAGGATAGTTCTGTCTCCTGCTTCAGCCTTCACCTATATTCTATTTTGCCTTTTTTAAGAGAAACAGATACTATTGCTCTATCACACTAAGTTTCATCAAGGCTTTAAATTCTTTCTCTGCAGTCAGGAGACAATACAAAAATGTATCAAAAAATTTTTTTGTCTTAAAACCTATTAAAAATCTGTATAGACATGCATACAGTCTCATGATATTAATAATAAATTACTACAGTCTCACTTTTCAAACGTAACAAGCCATCATCAAAAATTGTTAAGAATCAGCTTTATTTTTGGTTGGGTTTGGTTTTTTTTTATTATTAAATGAAAGTTAACAGGTCACCACCATGGATCTGGTACACAAGCATAGACTTTTAAAAACAACTGTCTTGCTTTTAAATCCAGAGCTGTTCCTTTTATGTTGATGGCATTTCACAAATTGGACTTTGGCTGAAAAGTTTCAGGCAGGCTTGAACAGAGGCGGACTGTGGCAACTGAGCTGCCTTCAAAGCACTTGCCAATAGTCTCAAAAACCCCAACCAGCCTAGAAGGTTGGTATAATATTCACCTCCTCACTAAGTTGTTCTTAAAATCCTAATGGCTCTCTGCTACCTCAATGTCTCTTTTCCAGCTGCTGTAGTTGCCCGGTAGTTRCAGTTATAGGTTCATTAAACTCAGGGAACTTAAGGCAATGCTCTGCAGGTAATTTGTTCTCTAAAAAGATGTTTTCTACACTCAAAAAATTTGAGAGCCCATAGTCTAGAACAAGTGGACATCAACAGAGCATTAATAAAGCACTCATCATTATCAGACACTTCCAGGCAGATCTGGCACCTCATACAATTAAAGCTGTTCACAAATCAGTGCTCCCTAGTGAGCTGTCTGTTCAGCTAAACATAAATTGGCGCATTAGTGTGTAATCACTCTGCATGGTTTTCCTTTTATAACCCTCTTCACACCAGTAACAATGCTCTAAAGCAGCAGATTCTCATTCTGAGGAAACAAAAAAGAAAAAAAATAAATGCCAGTGCTAAAGAGCTCAGACCTAAGCTAAAACAATACCCTCTGAATTCTGAAATTTCAGTTCATTAAAGTGTATGAAAACTCAAAAAATCATTCCTTTTTACCATGACAYACAAGTAGAAAGGGGCTATATTGAAATGAAGTGACAATGTTCAAAATGAGGGCTGGGAATTATTTATCCATCTACAAAGAACTCAAAGCACAGCTTAGCATAAAAACCTCTTGCAGTCTAGAGTTGGATGCCATCCCCTTAGAAAGCAGCCACCGCAGCATTAAAACCAGAGTAAAACTTTATGAGAGAGATGTCTTTTTCTTCCCCTTTTTACAGTCCCAAGATTTCTTTGTTCTTACTTAATGGTAATAGTCACGCCCATCAGTTTATCTGTTACAATCGTGCCAAGGACATGGTGTCGAACTGCAGTGAGCGTCAGTATACTAGGAGAGGACCTGTAAATCAAAGTAAAAAAGAGATGAATTCAAGGTCCCCCTCCTAAAGAAAATAACCAAATCTTATTTAGCAGAGTTTGTGCTCCCTTCCCTAAGTTTGAAGTGCTTTATAAAAGATGATATACAAATGACACAGCAAAGCTGTATTGCTGAGATGACAGCATATTGGAAAGGGAGCATTTTCCAGCTCTSAACCCCAAACTACTGCATGACATTGGCCAAATCAATTCCTTCCTTTGTGCCTCCTGCTTCCTCTCAAGCTAAAGCTGATTTRATTGATTTCATGTGTACAATCCCTTTACACACAGCAGAAGGACGCTTAGATGTTTGTCATATTGGACATAGTTCACCAAGATGCCCCAAGTCTAATGGTGCTCTGCTGCCAAAAGAGCGTTTCTGCTTCTACCCATTCACTCACCTTGTGCTGGCTCTCATGTTTAGCACATCTCTCTTTGAAGTACTTTTAATACACTAACACAGCAGAAAAGAGTCAGATTTTAATGCTGAATTTGTTTTCTGCCATGTTAATGAATTAGAAGTAGTCTGGGAGCAGAAATCCTGCTTTTAGAAGCAAAGAGCCATTAAGCACATTGCCAGACCATAACCTATAAATAACTAATAAAACACRGCTGACTTAGGAAGATCAGCACTGCTTACTTGTGATGAGGGTGAATATTTATTCAGCTTGCAAAAACTGAGGTGAGTAGAATCAAATCACCACAGAGTCATGGCACTAGGGACGTACAACGGTGGTATATGCCTCCTAGTAAACTTACTATCCTATCTTTTGCATTTCAACTCTCACAAGCCATCAACAGTTCCACTGAAATATCTCTGCTGTAYTACAAAGCAAAACCAACATTAAACAGACAGAAGGCTGACAAAAATATCCATTTAAAGTAGCAAAAGCATCTTTAAAGCCTATCATTAGTTGATTTTTTTTTTTAAAGACTAGAAAGGGCAAGAGAACACATCTGATACACTTTGCTAAAACTTCCCTCTGTTGGTTAGAGACAGTCATAGCAATACATCCTGAATTGCTGAAAAAAAGCAGCTGCAGCAGAAGGAAGCTTTATGAAAGCATACTGACAGGCATAAGATCAAAAACAGATTTTGCTCTTACGTGTCATAAGTGTAATACTCATGTTCAAACTGGTGGCAGGAACGTGGGGTCACTTCATATACACCTGTAAACATTAAGTGAAAGAATGATCCACTGAAAAAATTCAAGCTTACTGTGTTGGCTGAATTCTCAAGATCACATGAGACCTGAGGTATAGAAACAATTACAAAATTTGACTATATATCTACCTACTGCCTTTCACATAGACACTTGTAAATTAATTCACCTCTGTTCAGTCATAGATCACTATTGGAAGCTGTGCAGCGTTTCTAATGTACACTGATGCAAAACACAATTAGGCATCACTACAGATAAACATAATTACAAACATAACAAACCAAACAACCTCAGAAATAACCTATTATGGTCCCATAGCTGATACCCTTTGACTGATTATAGAACCATTGTATTATTGTACTGTGAATGAGACCACTGGCTCTAAGGATGAAATGTTCAAAGCTGAAAACTGAATCAAAACCAAACATATTTGTTAACTGTTTTGCTAAGGGGCCATAACAGAGAATTAGCTCTAAGACATTAAAAGGAGAAAAAAAAAAAAAMCAACTAATTTTAAAACATTCTTTTTTCCTGTTATAGATAACCCTGTGGTACTTTTAACAGTTATCCCTCAAGAATCCTGTATTGAAGTGAAACTTCTATTTGTCAGTCACGTTCAAATGTGGCTGACAAATAGAACCTATATGAACAAAATTATTTTAACATGCTCTTCATTCATCAAAGATCAAAGCCCTTCACCGAGTAAAAAAAAAAATATTTTCCTTCTGGAATCTATATTTAGGTGAAGGACTAAATAGTAGGAGAATTCTAAAAACTTAGAACAGAGCATTTATATACAGATGTAAATAAAACAATGCCTCTCAGAAACCTCAGAAACCACAACAGTTTGGTTTAGTTTTTTTTTAAATTCCCAGCAATATTAGTTGACTGGTTCTTTTTCGTTTTTTAAAYTAACATTTTAGAGCTGTTACCTGGCTTTGAAAGACAGAATCTATTAACTCCTTTGGACAGGTTATAAACACCAACGTTCTCTGGTCCATTTCCATCCTGATAAAATTCCTGTGAAGCCAACACAATTCACTATTTGTAACTACCAAACAACAAAATGAAAACAGTATTTGCCTAAAGATACATTAATGCTTCTCTTTTATAGCAGCTAACAACACAAGACCATTTTACCAAATCTAAGAGACAAATCTCAAAGCACTCTAAACATCAATGTTGCTGTGCTGTATGACTCCCTAGAGACATGAGAAAGCCTTGATTCCAAGCATAATCCAAYCTACCTACACAAGTTCATTAAAAAAATACAAGGACGTTTGTTACCTACGTACCAGTGTAATTGCATGAGAAAGAGAACACCTCAGCATATATCCAGTCTGCCTGAATTCTACTCCCGAAACATCTTCCTCCATGACTTCCAACTCCAAAGACTTATTCTTCCAGCACCAGTCTTCATGTACAATGCTTACTAGAATACACGCCACACAAAGCATTTTAGTAATGTAAAACTGTGTGAATAAGGGCAGGTTTTGTGGTATAAAAAGCTTGTATCACTCTAACTTCCCTGACAATAATCTTCAAAGCCAGATATACAACAATGACTGTAGTAACAGACCTGGCTTACAGCACTGCAGCATCACCAGGAATCCAGCACATCTCATAACAGAAAAGCTACTATAAAAAGGAATAACAAAGTCTGGTCACCCTGGAAAGTTCTGCAATGTGCACTACCATTTTGATAGTCAAAGAAGCCTAGAGCACATCAGAACCTAACGCCAATTTCACCTGGCGGAAAGATGTTCTGACCCACATATAAAAAGAGCAATCTGTATATACTCCTTCTACACCTTTCCCTGGAAAACTATTTTCATAGTAGGCCAAGGCAGGCTGGCCAAAACACGTATTGCTCTTAGGAGAGGTACTCTGGAAGCAGAACTAGGGTGTGCCCCTGTTCTTAGGCTTGGGACAAGTCAGTTCATGATAAAGCCCTTTTTCCTCACACCAGCCATGTAGACCGTAAAACTKAGGGGAGCAGTTACCTGTAAGCTGACAAAAGGGTTAAACATACAAGATTAAGAAAACTTGATGCACTGTTATAAAGTATTTTTCCAGATTCTCTCAAGTTTCAGAACTAGTTCCATGTTGGGCATACTGTAAACAGTATCCATAATAACAGAAGTATACAGATTAAGTCACAAATTTAGCTATTAAGGTAACACTTCAATCAGTTCCCCATAATCCTACCTTTGTATTTGCCAGGCAGCACATTTTCAAATGTGAAGGCCACTGAGTCCATGTTTCCAGAGAGCTGCAGGTTGCGTTTTTCACCCTGGCGGCTCACAGACTGTAATGTCACCATCAGATCACCACAAGCATCTGTGCAGAAAAGACAGCAGAAAATGAGACTGCATTCTGGCTTGCCAGCTTTGCCTCCAAAACCCCCACTCCAAGCGAGCTTCGTGTGTACTAAGATTAAAATTATTACTTTCTTCCAGTAGAGAACATTTCCAATTAAAACTCTTACTCTTATTTCTTAAGCACATATTTACCAGTACTTTTTTGCATTCTTCAGGAAGTTCGAGACTGTTAATCATGTTCTTTTATCTAATGGCAAGTAACAACCAGAGGCCAACATTAAATCCCTGGGTCCACCTTGCTCTTTAGAGACTACAGGGCCCAGAAAACACGAGACAGAACACCAAGTGCAGAGAGGATTCAGAGGGGAAAAAGGAAGGGGTAAAAATGACAAAAGTCAAGCTCCAATCACCATCTGCTGAAATCAGTGGGTAATCAAGGAAAATAGCAGGAGAGAGGACCTTAGACTAAAATAAAGACAAAAAGCTTATGAAAGAGAACAGAGATTGCAAGCTTCTGTTAACAGCCTGAGCCTCTATCCCACAGGTTTTTACAGGCACTTTTTTTTTTTTTTTTTAAAATGTCTTTTTTGCCTCCAGTACTTCTCTGATTGATGTACAGTATCCCTAGTGTCAGCCAGGAGCATTTCCTTCCAGAACTTACCCATCTTCTGAGGAAGGCAGAGAGGTCAGAATTCTTTCCTGAGGAAGGAATACTTGCTTATTCCTAGCAAGTATTAAAAGTAGGTACATAACTTTACTCAAAACTTTATTAAGGTACCTTATTAGGCTGTAAGGTCTCCCAAAAAAAGAGCCGCTTTACCTATGTGCTGGAAGTTAATTTACTTATCTGCTGATGGGGCTAACCACAGCAAGTGTCTTGATCTAAACAGTACTCATTCACACACACAGTGCTAAAGTTCTCTGTTCCCATTTCCGCTTCGCTTTCAAAATTGGCTTACCTAAACAAGAGATCTTCCCTGAGACAGATGCCAAAAACTGAGAGAAGGTCACATCCATTACTGGTCTGTCTGTAACAGTAACAGGGAACATTTTGGGTTTCAAAGCCAATCCTGCTCTGGTCTCAGCCTCTGGAATAATTACCTGTAGAGTATATGACATCAAGACATCACCAGCTTTTAAATACCGGTCCAAATCAACCACTCTGCTGAGTTCAATCCACTTATCAGAAATCAGAAAATGGAAATTTACTGTAAATCCCAGGCAAAGCAAAACCAGCCTCCCAAATATGCTTTTCAAAATTCTGTATTAAAAATCCTCCAAAGGACTGCAACAAAATTGAGCTAAAAATCCTCCAAACAGCTCAGTTTCAAAAGTCTGAGTGAATTTCACTTCAGCATGTACTGCTGCTTCTACATCAGGCTATTTCATTATCTCCAAGGACAGTTAGAGGCCTTATAACCATGCACTTCCTTATCTTCCAGCCTGCACCATCTCCTACAACGCAAAATTCATGGTGGTTGTGCTACATGTTCTGCTGTGACCTATAATCTCAGGAACCATTTAAGCACCTGAGGAAGGTACACATTACGTGTCTCACTCAACAGCATAATATATTAAGAAGTGATCTAAGGGACATCACAACTAAGAGGAGAAATAAGAACTTTCAACCTCAATGGCCTGATCTCCTTTTAACAAGCGTAAAGGACAAGGAGCATGGGAATCTCAGCTTATTAARAAAAAAAAAAAAAAGGAAGTAACTGTCATTGTTTAAATAGTGCAAACAGGAGAAAAGGACCAGGAAAATCTAAATTCAACTTCTCAAATTTTAGAAATTAAATGCTTAAAGTCTTCTAAAACCTCATGACAGTTCTACAATGAAGAAATGGAAGCTCATTCTTACCTGAACATTGTATGTACCCGATTTTGCCTTAAAACAAAATGCTCCATGAGGGTCAGTTTCTGTTGTAACCAGTGATGCTTTGTCCTTGTCTTGAGGCATCATGGTTACCTTGTATTTACTAATCTGTTTGACTGTGTCAGGGAAACGAGTTACTGAGATCCGGCCACACACACTGAATCTGTTAAATAAAAGCCAGCCATCAGAATAAATATCTTGATTTGACAAAGCTCATAAAAAAATACTTGTTTTAAAACTTCCTTAAAAAGTAACCTCACTATGTGGAGGTACTAACACATGAATTGGAATGGATTTCTCATGAAACAGTGTTCATATCAAAGAGATACTATAAGCGAACACAGTGGAGCAAGCGCAAACTCATGTACGATAAATGGGATCTTTTCTTTTACAATGAAGTCACCATGACATTATGTTATGTTTTTATTTGCAAGCAACTTGCTTCACTCTTCCCCCCCACCAACCCAAGCACTTCAAGCCTTTTTTCTTTTTTATTATTTCTTTTTTTTTTTGGTTAGGCAGGCAATTGACTTAGGATTGCCATCCCTCAATTTTTAAATGGTTTGAAATGTTTTGTGTCAAAGGCCTCAAATATGATAGGTAATTCACTTGAACACAACCCTAGTACACCTACGTTTGTGAAAACACAAGACAAGCTGACAAATTAGAAGCTGTTAAGTTTTAGTTTTCACCTTCAATCGTACAACATATTTAGTGACTGAAAAAACTGTAACTGATAATTTAACAGCACGCAGGTTTTTTTCTGATTAGCCAGCTAAGTCTGCATGAGCTAGTTGCCATTTGCCTCAGTAAATTCCTAGTTTTCACTTCTCCGGAAGGTTGCCACTATTTTCTCCTCCAGGAGAAGCTCCTGGACAGAGAACCACGCCCCTCTTGTCTTCCTCAGCTCACACTGTATCTCCCACCACTGCTTTACACTCCCCAAATCATCCTGTTACCATTACACAGGCTTATTTATGCCCAGCACTCAAAGAATCACAAACAAGAGAAAGAAAATATATATATATATATATATATAAAAGACAACTATGACCTTGAGAGTAATGAGTAATAAAATGTAGAGGTTTGGTACAACACTGCACCAGTTAGTTATATAACTCCACTCTTGGACAGAAGGAGGGTATCTGAAGTACAGCATCAGTGGCAGAAAGCCTCTCTGTTCCTTTCTTGGTTCACGTACAGTTCTATAATTGCTCAATATACCCATGTCTTAATGTCTTCATTTGCAAGGGAGATGTTATTAAGGAGGTGCTCTAAGCCTTAACTAGTATTGAGCAAAATACTATGGACAAAACATTCCCCTGCACTCACGCTGTCCTATTTACCTTGAATTTCTCGAGCAGTATTTAGCTCCTGACAACAGTACACAAGTCTGGGCATGACATGGGAAAGGACCACCCATTTTCAAGACCTTTTCCACATATCAAATTACATTTTCATCATGACACCAGTACTTACCCTGTTGCAATGATGTTTGCTAGCTGAGGTGTATTTGGTGCAATCTTCACTGTAATAGTATCAAAGAAGAGATGCTCTTTCCTGGCATGAATTGTGTAYGTACCTGTTGTTATGTTCTCAAGGCGGAAAGAGCCATCAGCTTTTGTTTTTACTGTAACAAATAAAGAGATGAGTTAAAAAAACAGAGCATATCCTTACGTGTCAGAAGAGATAGAGGGCATGCACTGCTTTAGGCTATTTTTAATTTACATTGYACGACAAAGAAACAATATTACGCTTTCTTACTAGACCAACCTTCATTTCTGTATTTCAAAGCACAATTTGGCATATGGTTGAAAGAAAACATAAGAATTTTTCTACAGCAAAACAAATGAACACGTAATACTCTCATCTAAGCCAGAAAATGCAAAATTAATGAACTGCATGAAAACCAGTTTAATATTTCAAATAAATTGCAACAGAAGTAGTGTATTATCCTGAAGGCTTAATTCCATCTCATACACTAGTCCTGTACTTAAGCTTAATACAGGCTTCCCTGTAGCAACAAAGACCAAGACCCCTGCATACCTTTAATCTGATTGTTCAGAGTCACAGTGGCATCAGCAACTCCTTCTCCTTCAGGACCATTCAAGACCCTGCCTGTGACAGAGAAACCCATCACATGGAAAACAGGCTGAAATAGGAAAAAAGTTAACATTAATCTTTACTCAGTAAAAGCAAACACACAGCTATAGCAGTCAACACCGACTGTTTTCCCCACGCACACATATAAAGGAGATTTATTTCCAGCTTTAGGAAGAAAATTTACCAGGATAATCACAATGAAAGTACATATCAATCTCCAGGCATACTGTTCCCCTAAGTACAGGRACAGATTCTCAATTTATCTGCATCAGTACAGTTCAGAAGGCCCAAGTCACAGATCGTAACGCCATTACTCAAGGCACTCTGCAAACCATACAAACTTACAGGCTCTTCTCCAGGGATTTGACAGTCTGAATGAGTAAATTTAAGCAACCTGAAAGATTATTGCCTGTTTGCAACATGCACATGAAAGTGAACATAGTAGACAGCTTTTCCCTATTTTGTTTCTTCCTAGTAAAAGGGATTGAAGTGTAGAAATACAGCACGATGCCAGCTATTGTCTTCCACCTGCTGTGCAAGAGGGTATGCATAACAAACATCTTCAAACTTCTCACAAAGAAGTTTTTCCATAATAGACCTGCTTTCTGCTAAAATCAGTTATACTTTTACAGGAATGAATGGCACAAAAAGATTATTTCCTCTGAATGCCTTACCTCAATTTGTAAACTGTCATGCTCTACAAGGAAGTCCAATCTAGATGGAGCAACATCAAAGGTAATTCTCTCCCCCCTGTAGAATGGGATCTGAAAGAAGACACACCATTTTGACTCCTACAAAGCTATGATGACAGAATTGTTTTCCTTTACCATTTTCCATGTCCTTAGCACCATCAGACACCTCTACGAAGGGTCGAAYGGGCTGCAAACTTCCTGCAAAAAATAACTCAGAGGGATGGAGACAAGAATAAAGGCAGTAATTCAAGACTGYTTGATGGAAACCATATAAGATTATCCAAAGAGACAGAAAAGTAACCCTCTACTCTGAATACAGCAAAGGTACTTGAGTGTGCAAGAGCTTACAGATAGGAGACTATATGATTGCTAGAAGGGTTAAAGGAATGAGAGAAGCTTGAATCCCACTTCTAGATCATGCAGACTGAGAATGCAGAACAATCATTCTAGGCAGTGCACAGACAACCATGCTCCCACACTACCTGGACATAATAAAGAGAATGGGCAAAAAAGGAAACAGAGAACTTAAAGGACATGAGGTGGCTGTAGTCAATAGAAAYTTCTAGTCTCCTGGCAGCCGCTAGGTGTGGTTCTGTGACTGGCCAATGTATTCAGGTAATTCAGAGCCTGATTTGCAAATAAGTCCTTCCTCAGAAACCACACCACAGACCCCTAGCACAGCAACTTACTTCACTGTCCTATACTTTAGATTGGAGGTTCCTATTCCAATTATTTCATCCAATTCAAAATATTTCAACTGTTTCTGTTTTAACAGCTACAAAGTTATGCATGATCTAGTTTAGAAAATGAAAGTTAACAAGCCAATGGATAAAAAAGCAACGAACTTTCTAGCCACTTACCACAGTGTATTTCCCACTTGGCAGAGAAAGAAAGCTGAAAGATCCATCTTCTTTTGATACAACATTGCACAAATAGGATAGAGACTCATCTCTTGGCTGGAATCCATCCACAGGAGAAATATTGCAGCCCACAACATCCTGTGGTAATAAATGCAATACAACTGTTTTCCCATGGGAGAACAGAGAAAATAATTTCACGGGGGATGTAGGAGAGTTCAAAATACTATACTGTGAATGAAGGATGGGAAGTAGAAAACCATTTTAGAGGCGAAGTTTGATAGCATGGCTTACAATTCATGTATAGGTAAAAGAGGAAAAAACAACCGATAATCAACTTTATGGTAACAAGGACAGAAAACTGGGAAATTCAACATCCCCCAGTAACCCGGAACTGCACTGCATGTCTTAACATTAACTGACTTCAGTTCTGTGGACAAGGTTAACATTACAGAACAGAGCTCTACTCTACGTAACAAATCACAGTACATGACCAAACGTTTCACACTGCTTTCAAAACACACTTTTAAGGTGGCAATAGAAGCTGTTGAACTTTGTCTTCACATCAAGAGGGCAAAGAGGAATGAAGACCTCATGCTGAAGACAAATTACAGCTACTGCACAGTGAATTTCAGAATTTGTCTGGCAACATCTTGTGTCTTRTGCCAGAAGCTGGTCTTTCACCATGGAGGAGCGTCATCCTCATGAGGGAACACATTTACTAACCAACACTTAACATCGAAAAGGTGTAACTGGAAAAATAGTCTTAAAATTGTAGCCCTTAACCCTGCTGACCCACAGGGAATATACAGATGAATAACATGCTGTGAACCATATCATATTTTGCACTTTTTGCTTGCTTCAGTTCAGGTCTTAGTCTTCTATGTCCCTGAACAGCCTGATTGTTGAGGAACCTGGTTGTTTGAAAACAATAATGAAGAGTTCAAAAGAGTTGAAATTGAAAAAAATTTTCTAATTTCTTGTGTCCGAAAAACATGTAGACCTTAGGCCTCAATCTTGCCAACCTTTAAACAGATAGCTATTGTGTTACACATTTGAGTAATTCCATGGAGGTCATGTGAAAACTCAGCATGTACACAAATGTTGTATTACAAGGGCCTTGTTAAAAAAAAAAAAACAACTCAAAAAACAAACAAGAAAATACAGCTTGAGGGGGTTGTACAGTTTGTTTTCTGTAAGTCAAGCTCAATGAAGGACAGATATGAGTAACAGAGCAATATGAATCTAGAAGCTATTTAGCTGCTTCTCATTTATGTCCATACTCATATTGAAAAGGTATTGATACACCATTACCTCTTTAGTGACCGAAGAAGAGAAAAGGAGAAACATGACCCCTTTCATTGGTTCTCCGTCACTCCTTACTGACCCAGAAACATTGTAGCCGGCAACAATCAGAGGGCTAGCAGCATAAGCATTAGAACTCATCACCCGTACCACTGTGTTTGACTGAAATACAGAAACGCATACATTTCCATCAAAAGTAGGCATTAGATCTCATTTACAGCACCTAAATAACAATCAGAAGCTGTATATTCAACAACAGAAACAGAGGCCAGAGCAGCAGTACTCAAAGAGGGTCCACAGGCTATTCAAAACACAAATTCGCTAAAGCAAAGATACTTTGCAAAACAGTATTTTTCTTGTTTCACTGATTTAGGAATTGGTCAGGATCTCAGAGCTCCGCAGAAAGCAAGCAGTCTGAGAGGGAAGGATTACAGCATCTGCTGTAATATTCAAGCTCCTGCAAAATGTATAGGATTAGAAGACCGAAAGCAAGAGCTCATTTGCCAGTCATTGCCAGGCTGGCTCCACTATCTCCAAACTGGGTCTGCACGAGGCAGTTTCTTGACTACCTAAAGTAAATTTATGAAAACTCCATTAACCTTGTCCACTCACAAAAACCCTTCCTCACACTAGTTGATCAAGACAAGGTCTAGCAGATCCACCCTCACTAAACAGGTAAATCAGAACTTTTGTAGGCTCTAACCTCTTTCAACATCCAGGTAGGATGAGATGCAAAGATTTCATATTCACCAGGAAGCACTTTAAAGAAAGCAAACCTGTAAGGCAAGAAAGGGGTTACGTCTCTTCAGAAATAGCCACAAACATTTGTTTACAGAAAAACAATTCCAACGCCATACACGTTAGAAAAAATATTTCAGAACTACTATAATCCCAGTCCATATGGCAGAATTGGAAGAATCTTGTGTAAATGAACAGTATGCACCACCCACACTCACTTTCCTCCAGGTTGTGTAACAGTTGCTTGTATGTTTGTGTCACTGCCAGCATTTCTCAGTACAACCTGGACTCCAGCAGGACCTAATGTCTGACCTTTGCTGAGAACCTGTCAAAATGAAGAGAAACCAGAGTATAAATGGATAAAAATAACTTGCAGAGCTGTTTTTATGAAGGTAGAATTAGCATAAGATGGAATAAATAAAGATAAAGGAGTCTAACCTTTCCGTTCACAGAAAACCCTGTGAACACAAAGTTAATATCACCTCCCTTTGTGCAAATGTCATTAATGCCATCCACATGGATGTCTACACTGGTTGGTTCTGGAGGGGAACAATGAAACAGCATGGTAGTTAGTGAGACAGCAATCATGAAGCAATTCTACTTTAGCTTTACAAAACTCTCACAGAAATGCATTAACTCAAGCGCACAAGTGTTGCTCTGGAAGTCTTGCCTCAGCAAAGTTAAAGCACCCACAAATCCTGATGTTGAAAATGCTCTCTCCCCCTCCCATCGTATCCATTTCTGTCAAAAAACAACACTCCTTCAAATCAGTTCATGCATTACTTTGTCAGTGTCTACCTTACAGCTTTATTTTCCTCTGGTACAGTAAGTACATTTCAGTTATTAAAACCATACAGTAGGGCTTCTCTCTTTTGAAAAGCGCTTGATTTTCCCTGCCAACTGCAAGTTAGAGATAGTTAAGTCCCACATTGCAGATACACTGTCCTATTGTAAGAAGACATACAAGCACTTACCGAAACTCCACCCTAGGGGAGGCTCAATTTTAAGAATGAAATCCCCCTAAAAATAAAAAAGCAATAACTTTCTTCACTGATCTAAATTCAATTTAGCTAAAGGAGGAAAAATAAAAGTCAGAACACAAGCATCATGCTGCAGAGCGTAACACAAGACTCAAGTGTCCCATTCTCCTTTCCTCCTACCTAACACAATCTGTTCAAAGAAGCAGCAATATCTACCCAGACAGGCTGGGATGCTGAGCTGACATCCAGCCAGCTAAGAGCAAAAATTAAGTATCATCATGTTCATACCGCTTTCAGACCAAACCTGGCTCATGTTGAAGGAGCTCAGTGTTAGAAAGTGTTCAAATCTATCTCTACCTGCCCCAACAGATGTGCTCTAAATCAGCCTTTAGTATTTCCACTAGGAGGTCCTACTCAACCATTCTGCCCAAACAGGGGATAACAAAATTTTAATCCTATTAAAAGCTCTGCACCAAAAGAGTATTAATCTACATAGAGATCCTCTTTAAATCAGTGGGCACCACATATGTTCTGAAGTTCATCCATGGAAAGGCTCAAAGACCTAAGAATGAAATCACTRAGATCAGAAAGCATCTTACATTCTTAGATCTGGAAGGGAAGGATTTATTTCTGATCCCTAAGTTAACTAGCTCTTTAAAAGAGCAAAACACTTAGACCATCTGAGGGCAGCTTGTATTTAATTTGAATGTAAACATTTTTCCAGTCTAAATAGACATCAAACTTCTGATACATTCTCAGCTTCCTGTATCATTATTTTCTTAAGACATTTTTAATATCTGCAATTAGTCATTCAAGTTGTTTTCAATTCAGTCATATCAAAACACATTCTCATACAGATTTATTTTCATTTCTATAGGTAGGTAACTGAAAGCTTTATCTGTACTCTGTAGGAACATGTACTTTTTGTATTTGTACAGCTGCTAGCACACGGGTTTTGGCAGTAACTCAGGCTCCCAATGCTGCAGTCATACAGATAAATAGCACAAACACAACACTGCAGCTAAAGTTACCTGGCTTTTCTCATGATAACACTTAGCACTGAGAAATAAAATAGTTGCATCACAAAAAGAAACAGTTGAAAGTTTGGTCCAAACTAAATTATGTCCTGATTCAAATGTTTCACGGGTGGGTGTTCTAACGTTTAATCTGCCGGCAGCTCCTGCCTCCAGCGTAGAGGAGACAGCGCTGGTATTTCAGTTTCTTACCTTATCATAGAGGGGAATCATGAAATACCCATTGTTTGGAGCACAATCTGTCTGGTATTTCAGAGTACCGTGTTTTGTATATAACTTAATCTAAAAGAAACAAACAAAAAAGACAAAAAGATATTTTACAAAACGTGAGCAAAGCTGAAACCAGGCGTTCTCTAACCAAGCGCTTTTACACAGCAGCACCCGCGTGTCCCCAGGGGGTAACAGGGAAAGGGTTTATTGCAAGAAGACTACAATCTGCCAGGCAAAGCCGGCGAAGAGTTCCGTCCCGGGCTCGGAAGAAAACGCTTAAAGAAGAGCCCCGCTTCAACCGAAACCACGCCGCAACCACAGTCAACGCAAACAGCGGCCAGGGCAAAGGGGCTTAAGTCACGCGGCGCAGCCAGGCCCCCAAGCCAAGCCTTTACAGCCGGACAGAGAACAGGGTGCGAGGGCCGCCAGGCGCCTCCCCCGGCCCCGGCCGGCTGACGGGAGGGGAGGGGCGGCGGCGCCCACCTCGATCAGGGAGTAGTTGATCTCCACGTCGGACTTGACGAAGCCGCCGCAGCCCACGACGATGTCCTCGGAGCCCCGCGCCAGGGCGCAGCAGAGCGCGCAGACTAGCGCTGCCGCCGCCGCCGCCGCCCGAGCCCGCATCCCGCCGCAGCCGCCGCCGCCTCCCTGACTCAGCGCCGCCCGCCGCGCTGCCGGAAGAGCCGAGCCGAGCGGGGCCGGCGGGTGCTGCCCCCTGCCGGCCCGGCGGGCTGTGCCGCCTGCGCCGCCAGCGCTCCACAGCGCGCTGCGAAACCCTCACCGGGACCCTCCCTGGGGATCACCCCTAGTTCGTTCGTGCCGCCCCCGGGTGATGCAGCGCGCCGCTGCCCCGCGGCGAGGCGACACGGCGCCCCGCTGGCTACCCGCCTGCCCGCCAGGGCTGAGGCGAGGGAGAGGCGCGGGAGCCCCCGGTCCCTGCCCCATCCCGCCGCCGGGCTGCCCTTACCCAGACGTGTCCCCGAGGAGCTCCCGGCCGGACTTTGCCCGCTGACCCCGCGGCACCTCCCGCCGCCCCCAGCCGGGACGGGACGGGGCGCTCCAGGGCTCCCGCCAGTCCCCCACACGCCCGGCGGAAACAGGGATCTCGGCCGCTGCCCAGTGAGGAAACGCTTGTCCCGCCGGCGCTGAGGCGCGCCCCGGAGCACCCAGCGGAGGGTCCGGGGCCGCAGGCGGCCCGCCGCCGCCAGCTGCCGAGCCGAGCCGCGACGCCCCGCCCGCCCCCTCCGCGGGCGCCATGGCGGCGGGCGGTGCGCTGTGCGGCTCCCGGGAGGGCTCTGCCGGGCTCTGGGTGAGTGCGTGAGCGAGCGAGCTCTGGGGCRCCGTCCCGCTGCCGGCCGCCCCGTCGGAGGCCCTGTCAGAGCCTGGCCCGGACCGAGCACCCCGCGGTGCGAGCGAAGGGAGCGAGCGATGGCGGCCGCCAGCCCTGCCYGGCCGCGGGGTGCGCGGGTTCGTCCCGCGTGGGGCCGGGAGAGCCGCCTCGCGGGGCGGCACCACCCGGGTACTCGCGGACCCTCCAGCTGGGTAGCAGTTGCCAGCGTGGTATTTGAGTGAGGCGGCTGACACGCTGTAAGCGGTGAAGTGTATTTCCATCAGAGGTTGCTGGTGTTACGGACTTTGCCTCCCAGGGCCAAGTTTTCACCCAAATAGACAACAGGCCAAGTCCTCATCCAGTCGCAGTAAATTTGATGAGAGTTGTGTAGGAGCATGCAGTCCAGCTGCGCTGCTGGAAGAGTATTGAAATTAGTCCCTTTATTGTCTTCAGAAAGTATCTGCTGAATGACGCACTACAGAAATACCTTTGACAGGGCTTTAATCGATCAGTCCAGACTCACATGGATTTCCATCCTCGAGGTTGATAAACTCCCATAATAATTTGTGAGCCGTTACCTGCTTCCTCTTTTCATCAAGGGATTCCTCTCCCCTAGCCTTGCTTTGCATCATATCCTCCACATAAAGGACTCGAACTACCTCCACAAGCTGCTGAAGAAAAAACACCCTTGCCTGTTCACCTACTGTTTGCTATATTTTTAGTATTATTATGTTAGCAGATGAGATCCAACTATTTGTTCAGTCAAAAAAATTACAAAAGGATTATAGATACAGCTGAGGAAATGCAGTTGCGATGCAGTTTATGCACTAGGACACTTCTTTCCTCCTAATCTCCATTTCACCGGTCATTCCCTACTGRCTATTCTGATGGTTCCCAAATGCCGATAATCTTTTTCATTCCCAAATTACTTTTTCTCATTCCACATTCAATAACTTAAATTTCATCTCTAGTTGTGATACATAATGTCCTTTCTTTGGCATCTTTCACTTTTCCAAACCTTTTTTTTTTTCCCTCTCTTTCTACTTCCATTCCCTCCAAAATGCTACTGCTGAGTCCTCCCTCCCTCCCTCACCTGTGACACCTTACTATTCTCTAGCAGCCCCTCTATTGCCAAATGTTTTTTACATTTGAAACCCTAAATCAAATTCCTCYGACATTATAGTACATCTCAGTTGTAGCATTAGCAACTTGCATTAGCTGGTGAAATTCTGCATACGTTAGCTTTACTGTTTCACTTCTGTGTTGATTCTGTGACAGGACTGGAACCAGACATGGTATACAAACACCCCAAGATTTACCTGGTGCTTTGAGAGTACAGTCATTGCTTGGATCCCTTGTGCCTATCTTTGGATCTGTTTTCCTTTCTACTACTTGTATCTTCGACACAAAAACAAAGGCTATATCAGGATGTCCCACATCTTCAAAACCAAAATGGTAAGGGTGGAGGATGGGGTTTGATCCTAACATTATCACAACTTTGATGCAGAACTTAATTTTTCTAAATCATTAACTCTTTCCTGATGATCCATCTCTGTGTTTGCTTTGACATTTACTGACTCAGGTAAAGTCAGGTCAGTATAAATCAAGTAAAGTTTTAGGAAGAACTGTCGTAAGATCTTCTCCCCTGTACTTCCGTTCAGTTCCCTGCTACTTCCCGTAACGCTCTCTATCCCAAACCTGCTCTTCCACCTCTCCAGTCTTACCACCCAGGCTGCTTGGAGCATTCAGTTCAGTAGATCATCATCATTTCAGTCCATTCCAACATGTGTTTGCCTTCTCTGCCCCAGGTCCTTGGATTCATCCTGGTAATACTGTGTTTTTCTAATGTCTTCTTCGCACTGTGGGAAATAAGCCAAGGAATCCCACAGGCTCCAGCATTCTTCATTAGCCCTGCCATGGTGGGAATCACAATGGTAATTCTTCCTTTTGTTTTGCCTGCATGTGGCCCAGCTTAGCCCTCCTGGGGCAGATCTTGTATTTCCCATGTTTCTCAGTATCTTTAAGCACAAAGATAGCTGATGGGGAGTAGAAGGCTGGAGACGTGCTTTGTGAGTTTCTGCTGTGTGACGCAGCAGGGGTTTGGAGTTGGGGCARACCACTGGGTCTACGGCTACAGTATAGACCCTGTGGGCAGAGTACACCTCGCAAGGGCCGAGGTGGCAGTAGTGTTTAGAAAGGAGTCTCACAACAAGAAGACAAGATCATTTCTCATCACCACAGTATGCAATTTAGTATGGTTTAGAATGAAATAGGATTTCTGTTCAACCTAAATGCCTATCCTCCCCTTCTGTCATTGCGTCTCCATAGCCTAGATCCTCCCAGCCTGTTGGCCCACTTGTAGTTTTATTACTTGCCCTTTCTGGAGAGACATTCTTGAGTACAAAATTGCACATAATGCTTTTCAGTTTTAGCCTTTTAGGAACAATACTGCAGCTCTGAACATCTTGAAATGTTTGGGCAAGAAACTAACTGATTTTTCTCTATTGTATCCGTTAATTTGATAATAATGTTTGGCATTCCATTACCAGCTATTTATTTCAACAAATTTGTACTTCCTCACAGATCCTTGCCATGTTCCTTACCCAGGTGGAAAGAATGATGGGCATCCAGTCTTCAGGCATCCTGTTGATTTACTGGCTGCTCTCATTCATGGCTGCAGTTGTGATGTTTAGTTCCAAAGTCCAACATGCCCTGGAAAGAGTAAGTGAAATCACATATCTTTAGTGTGCAGGGGTATGAAGTCTCTAAACAACAGGGCTCTTTCTGCCTCATTGATTGTGAGGTGGAGAACCAAATTCCTCTCTTAAGATATGTGCTGACAAAAATGATTGACATTTTGTCATCTCCATCCATGTTATCCCTTTCAATGTAGACAGAGTGTGGTTTTCTGAGAGCTCGGCAGACTTCATATATGAATAAAAGCAAAATGAACATAAACGCTATCACTAAAAACTGGCCTTATGCCAGATTTTATATCAGCATAAATGATATACATTTTTATTATTTGGATATTTGTGGTGAATGTTTGTGGAGGAGTGCTGGCTGGGTTTACACTTCTGAGACTTAACTGTCAGTGGCCATTTTCCTCAGGYGAACAGTTGTATCTTTCCATCACAACAAGGAATAAACAAAAGTTTGTGTTACCTGTGTGTTTAAGTAATAGGGGAAAGATATGCGGCCACTGAACAAAAGACAGTTGGGAACTTGCTTGTTCCTGCTGTGTTGAATGATACTTAGGCACCAGGCCTCTTGTAGAAATAACACTTTGCCACTTCTTGCTACCAAAATACAGTTCCAAAAATACTCAGACTTTTTCCTTGGTTTTTCTCATTCACAAAATTAATTAGAGCGCCCTTCATGGAGCCCCTTAGATACACYGTTTATAATAAAAACTGGCAGCTGCTTTATTATATCAACAACTCATCCCACTAGGTGAGCAAGGAGCTTGTATTCCTCAGAGCACTCAAAGTTCCCTGAATAGTGATGCAATGTGGACAACTGACTTGATTAGACTGCTATGAAGCCTCACGATAAAACTGTCACTATAAATAATAAATATGTCCATTATTTAGCATTTTCTGATATTCCAGTTTCAGGAGTTATCTATTTAAGTAGCTGTACGTAACTACAGTTTAAATAAATGCACCTCATGCTTCGAACCAAAATTCAGAGCTTACAGCTGGTAGAACATGAGAAGCCATCTTTCTCTGCTGATTTCACGTGAAGGTTCTTACCTCATTCTCAACAGTATTCTGTTTCATAGGGCTTCCTGGAAGACCGTTTCCGCCACGTTACAACTTACCTTTATGCTAGCCTGGTACTAGGAGAACTTGTGTTATTCTGCTTAGTTGATCACCGTCCCTTCTTCTCTAAAGCTGTCAACAATCCCGTAAGTATAACGTAGCTTTTCATAATGCATTGCTTCATTGCTCAAACAGGAATTTAAATTTATGGAGATACACAGGAACATGAGTATCTGGGAGATGCAAGATGCATCATTCTGTATAAAGGCCAACTGTTTTAAAAGGTAACTGGCAGAATTTGGGATAACAGTACTCTATGTATGTTTTTAAAAACTAAAAACCTCTTCTATCCATACTCATGTTTATTTTCATTGAAACCAGTAGATAGGGCTCATATGCTCTCCTGTGCAGCAGTACCCTATTTGAGGTATGAGTATGGCAGAGCTCGGTGCTTTGGAAAATGAATGTYTTTGGGTATGAAGAATGATATTCTTTGTTCCTCCATCTGAGACATTATTCAAAGTCTAATTCTCCAAAGCCTCCTGATCCCATTGGTCCTCCACAATACATTTACACTGTCAGGGRTCAGTGAATGGGGTGTGTGTAACTTTTTGATTGCTTTTCCTGGGGAAGCACAGAAGGGGATTATATTCATCTGACACATACCCTTTTCTATATATAAATATCACCCATGTTTTTCCTCCCATCAGAATCRGTGTCCAGAAGCCAGCACCTCTTTTCTTTCCAAAATCACATACTGGTGGTTCTCTGGGTAAGAAAACACAGAAAAAGACGTGTTTTTGCTAGAATATCAGAAAAAAACAGCAGCATAAGAGGGGATGTAGATGACAGCCAGTAGGAAATACCTCAGACCCCAAGTTAGCTTATGCAGTGAGGATTTAAATTCTTTCTCTGGGGACTTGAGGTATTCTCACAAGATCAAATTATGAAAGTTTAACTTACTTTTCTTGAAGTAGTTCAAAACACAAATTTGTGATTCTAGATAATTCTCTTCCCCCTTTCAACTACCCTTGCAGTGCCCTCCCAATCTTGAAATAGACCTCAGCAATCTCAAAAGATCACTGTACACCAACCACAGCCCTATCTGCCTGCCAGACCTTCCTGTAACAAATGCTGGGCAAGGGGAAAATAGCAAATGAGGACATTGTCCCAGCCTGCTGCTTAGCATTCAGAAGTAAAATGATTACATACCTTGGGCCTAATGTCTGCTATGATAAGGCCTCATCTGCGTTTCACAGCGCCACAGAGTAAGTTAAACTGAACTTTGTCCTCCACTGCCCAAGACCCAACTCGCAGTATGGACTAGAAATTAGGGCTTACTGGCAAATCCTCATTATATTGACAGAAGATAGCATTTGAAGCAAAACTGCTGTTCCTGAACATTCATATTTATCCTGGGAAAGGACAGTCCCGAGTAGTGTTTTATATAAGTCCCTACGTGCTCACTGTGGTGCACTAACTTAAAGCCCATCTATTTTGAAAACATTACATGCACAACAAATCCTTCTGTGCTTACCTTACAGCAGTCTGTGTGTTCTCCAGGCTTGTCTGGAAAGGCTGTCAGCAGTCCTTRGGGGTGGATGACTTGTGGCCAGTGAGGAAAGAGGACTCCTCTGAAGAAATTGTTGCCTGGGCTGAAAGAGAGTGGAAGAAGTGTCATAGCAGCACCCAGCAGTGAGTACTTGATCTAGAGAGTGTGTCATGGGCTCAGCTGGGCAGTTTCTCTCTTGCCTTTAGATGATATAAGCAAATACGCTCACAGGTGCTGGTGTGCCATCTCAGAACAGGCTTTAATCCCCTCCGTTCCCCACAGAGTGCTAGACAGACTGCTTCAGCACATATTCAGGCTCTGAACATAAGCTCTGCTAGGTGCTTCCTATCTGGACAAGAGAATGGTTGAAAGATTCAATCCCACTGAATTATTTGTCTGTTAAACAAGAAGAAGAAAAGGATAGCGTACATAAAATGGTCCAAGTAACACTCTGCTATGAAGACTTGGGGGTCTTTACTCTTCAGTGGGTGAGCGCTCAGTGAGTGAGTTCCTTTGTGCAAAATCTGATTTTAAGTGTTGAAATCTGCTGGAGAACATCCTTCCATTCCTGGAAGCATAGAACTGTAAGTTTTTTGTGAGAGGGATCATTTTTTGATGAGCATTTATACTGGACATGGCATGAGACCCAGTGTGAGATATTTAATGATTTTTTTGAAAGCACGAGATCCCCAAGCTTTCTCCAATTGCAGCTAACTTTCTCATTGTTTCTTTCTTTAGAAAAATGGAGTCTGCTACATTTAAAAAGGGTCAGAAGAGTGAAACTGGCATAGCAGAAGCTGAAGAGACAGAGGTTTTACTACAATCAGAGCACAGTCAGAGCAGGCCCTTACTAAAAGTGTTTTGGAGCATGTTTGGAACCTACTTCCTTCTCAGCACTGTCTGCTTAGTTATCTGTGATGTCTTCTTGTTCTCCATCCCAAAGTTACTGAGGTATGTGCATATTTATAATGTATTTCTATCACATGTACAAGATTGCTGTGTGCATGAGCTCACACAGAGACGCATATGCCAGCACCCACCCAGAGGTGGACACACAAACGCTTATCTTTTGAAATCTCTTATTGCTGATGAAAAGAGCTGGACTATCATTTGTGCTAAGCCCACAGTCAACTCAGTGGGAAAAAAAAACAAACCACTGTCTAAAGCTCCGCACACTTTCTTCACTGCTGTATTCCAACAGTGGAAAGGACAGGCTGCACTAAGCCTTTTGACAACTTTACTAGAACAGGAGTTATTTGATGGTTCTACGTATCACATAATTTGCACAGGCTGTCAGCCACTTGCTGTAGTTAAGGCTCCGTGCTCCCTGACTAATTATAAAGAGCACATCTGTGCATCCTACACATCTTAAGTAGCTTTAGTCAGTTGACATAATGCTTTGTGGATTGTGTTGGTACAACACAAATCTGCATTACAGCATATTTTCAAGGGCAAAATCACTTCTTAGTCATTAAGAGAAGTTCTCAATGACTTCCTTAGATTATGGCTTCCAATTTGCGTATTTCTGACAAATCCATGAAATTCAGGAGCCATCCTTAACACTGAAAGTGTGGTCTCCCCTGAGAAGATGCTGAGATCAGAGATTGCTTCAAAACCAGGAGTGGCTAAATGTCAAAAATCAGGATATTATAAGACATAGGATACTCAGCAGTTTTTCCAACTCTTCTGCTATTTTACTGATAAACATCAGCCAGGGAGAATACAGAAAAATCCCYGGTATTTCTGCATTTTTGTGTGTCTGATATTTCATAGTTCTACATGGATTCATCAACATTTTGCTCCTGTCTTGCAGCCTTTTCCTGGAGTTCATTGAAGATCAAGAAGCACCTAGCTGGCATGGTTATTTCTATGCCTTCACTATGTTCCTTTTGGCTTGTCTCCAGACTCTCTTTGAACAACGATATATGTACATGTGTCTTGTTCTGGGGTTGAGACTGAAAACTGCAGTAACAGGGCTTGTGTACAGGAAGGTGAGTCTGTAGCTTCCTTTTCAGCTTCACTTTTTTCTAGCCCTACATTAGTAGTTACGACATTGTTGGTACATTGTTCTTAACAATATCAGAGGAGATGTTATTAGAAGCTACTTTTAGGATGTAATTCTGTGCTATATTCATCTCTGAACAGTATGCGGGAGGTATTTTACGATTTGTTTTTCAGATCTTACCTCTGAAGGAAAAGCCAAGTAAAGGAAAGAGGAAAAAGCAACATAAACTTTCTCATGCTGTAGATTATGGTTGGGGAAAGGAGTAAATTCTTCATCCTAAAGCGAAGTCACATATCCCAGGCAACAGGATGTTTTCAGTACCTAGGATTTGACATTTTTCTCCATCTCTTTTTTTTTCTTTATAAGGAAAAGAAAGTTGTTTGATTTTTTTGGACCAAAGCTGCTGTTTGATGATGCCTTTCCTTTCTTCTCTACCCTGTCTAGATCTTAGTTATGTCAAATTCATCAAGGAAAGCAGCAACAGTAGGTGAACTTGTTAATCTCATATCTGTTGATGTCCAAAAGCTAATGGATCTGATTATCTATTTTAATGGGACCTGGCTTGCTCCTATTCGGATTATCATATGCTTTGTCTTCTTGTGGCAGGTAAAATATGATGACAATATTTATCTATACCTTTCTATTGTAGGTATCAAAGGAGGTAGGAGCTTTCAAAATTCTGCTTAGAGCTTTGCTGGTCTGAATAACCTGGAATTGCCATATTTTTCTTAGCTCTGTAGCATGGTGGATTCACTTTTCTTTTTAGAAAATATTTTTCTTGGTATAGAACCCTTTCCTGATCCTTCACTTCATCTTCTCGCCTGTGTATTCAGCATTCAGTCTTTTTCAGGAAAAAGACTGTAAGTATGGTTATTCTGACCTGATTGATAAACTCTGCCTCAGATTTTCCTCTGTCACCTCTCTTTTCAACCAAAATGTGGTGGCCCAGTGCAGGCTGAGAGTCCAGTTCCAGCTCCTCAGCATAGTTACAGAACATAAAGGGGAATGGACTGAAATAGCAACTTGACATACCTCATCCTGAAGCCTGATTACCACAAGATCAGTGAAACAGTTTGAAGCAAAGTTATGTGATATTCAAAAAGAGTATTGGATACATTGAATTTCATCGGTATCAAGGAGTTTATCAAGGAGAGAGCAAAACCTGAATTAGAAATAAAGGATGATAATCTAAAAGATCGTTTTTTTCCTCTAATTCAATGTATGGCATTTTCTCAGCAGGATAAAGCCCTATTTCTTAGTCCCTGTTTTTGGCAGCACACCAAATGGAAGTATGAGCACTATAGAGACAGTTGATTCCTAGGAGCTTTCCAGAGGCCTTTGAGACCTTCCTTTGCTAACCAGGATGGGCTGTGCCTTGTGCCTGGCAGGATACTATGACCTTGGAAAATTAGTAGCCATGCTAGAGACTGTTGAAAAATCATCATCCCTTTTCTAGCGATGTTGACAAGCTGAATGTGGTTGCATGTAGTTGGAGTGTAATTAACACTTGGTTTGCTAGTGTTCATAGACCATTTGTGTAGAGAATACTTTTATCTCTCTGCGTATACCAGCACTCCCCTCTCTAGCAAACGTAAGCCRTCTGTAGAGAGATGTAACTAAACCATTAGAAACAAGCTCTCTATTTTGGTATGCAAGTCATTATGAACCCTGGTATCCAAGAGCTGTCCCAAGAGTATGTGGCACAGTATAATGCTACCATTTCATCTCACTAGTTGATGTAAATTCAGACAAGCTGGGTTATTTATGCTGCAAGAATAGTTTGTTGAGGGTTTGGGTTTGTTTTTTAAACAAAACCTGGTTTTGTTTCCGGTCACTTACTTATGCCAGCCAAAAGATGTCCTCCTTAACACATCCAAGAACAGATGGGAAGAAACAGAAATGACTTGAATTGCCAGCGTGCTTCTGGATCGCTTTCAGCACTAATCTCGTTCCTAAAAGGGAAGCAAATAAATTCAGCAGAGCACGATGACAGGAGTTACCCTGCCTGGAGAGTTAACAATCCACAGCGCGTAGGGAGCACAATTCCCAGCAAAGGCAAGATTAGAGTAAAGCCTTAGCCATGAGGGATGTTAGGCATAAGTTCAAACAAGAGGGAAGGTGAGCAAAGGGGAATGGAAAACAGTCGTTTCTAGTAATCACRAGAAGTTCTTCCTCTTTCCTTTTCTCTCCTGGCAGCTTCTTGGGCCATCGGCCTTGACTTCGATTGTTGTATTCCTTTTTCTTTTGCCTCTGAATTTCATGATCACCAAGAAGAGGAGTMAGTTTCAGGTACATTTTGCTTCATAAAAATGAAGTGGTTTACTGACTTGAATTATGCTAGGATACTTCTTTTAAATCTAAGTTAAAGGCTGCCATGCTCTTCCAGGAAAGGATCACATGGAACCCAAGGCTACTGGTGATTACAGTAGGCATGCATGTTGGGGAAGGAAAAAAAAAAAAAAAAAAAAAAAAGTGTACTGAAGTGTATCACTAACATTCAACATCAAGTGATGGCTGAATATTTATTATTCATGCTGACCATGACTGTCTGAAGGAACACAGGAGGATTTGAAGCCTACTAAGTTTCTTGAAGTTTAGAGTAAGCTCTTGCATGTTCAGTCTTTTACCTTGTTTGCCCACCTTTTCTGTTTTTTTTAATGTATTGCCAGTAAAAATAAAGCTCTGAAGATGAAAAGCAAAATATTTCCCAGCCTAGAAGATTCATAAGCAAAACAGTATACACAGCTCAACTGCAGGGAAATCTATTCAGAATTCATAGGCAGGAATAAGGTGTTTTTTTAGAATAATTACACCGTTAAACATTCAACCTATTAAATGATAAAACTCAAACATTTATTACAGGAGACCCAGATGAAACATAAAGATGAGCGGGCCAAACTCACCAATACCATTCTCGGCGACATTAAAGTAATCAAGCTGTATGGCTGGGAGAAAACCTTCATGGAGAAAGTGCTTGGTATCCGGAAGCAAGAACTTCAGGCCCTAAAAAGATCTCAGATTCTCTTCTCAGCATCTCTAGCTTCTTTCCATTCGTCAACTTTCCTGGTGAGTGGTTCACCTTCCTACATAAAACATGTGCTATTACTTCCATTTCTCTTTGTACTCCTGTCTGGGCAGATTTTTCCTGTGGGACAGCTAAAGATAATGTCTGCCCAGAGGAGTTGGTGATCTCACAGGAGTTGCTAAGCCCCAGTGGAATCAGCCACATAGACATTTACACTGTCCTAACAGTTCCATGGACAAATCACCTGGTCTGGCAGTGTGCTCCAGGCAGACTGAGCCTGCTTTGCAACAACTACCCGCAGACCTTCAGCTAGACAGGATTCATGGCACAGTCAGTAGCAGCACAAGCCACTTTCGCATTTGCTGTTGCAGCTCAGCCATTTGTGTTTTCAATGGGAAATGGCTGTGCTTTCACCTTGCTGTGGTTGCAGCACCAAAACTTCCTTAAAGCAGAACAAACGTCAAATGATCAGACTTGGTTTTGTCACCAACATGCAAGACCTTTGCCTGTGATATTTGCAGACGGGTACCACGTATATGGGTGATAGCCTGGATTTAACTAAATGGGTTCCAGAGTCTTTAGGAAGGGGCCTGTCACCCTTGGACCATTCTCTTCCCTGTCTGAAGCAAATGGTTTGCTTTTCCTTTGCTCCCTTTCAGATTGCATTTGTTATGTTTGCTGTCTATGCACTGGTGGATAACACACACGTCCTGGATGCTCAGAAGGCCTTTGTATCTTTAACACTGATCAACATTCTCAACACTGCGCACTCCTTCCTGCCGTTCTCCATAAATGCTGCTGTCCAGGTTAACTGCAGGCTATGTTCCTTTTTCTTTGGCCATAAGTGTTTTTTTACATATCACCACTAACAGGTAAAGGTAGGGATTTCTTAGGGCTTTGAACATCAGGGCTAGCTATTTAATTGCTATTGTGAAATAGTGAAGTGCAAGGACTTGCAGCTGAAGGTACTTTGTAGTATTGTGTTTCAGAAAGGCTCCATATATTGACAAAATAGTTACCAAGAACAACTCTTAAGTCTTTTGGGACCAATCACAAGGACCATTAGATCTCAGAGGTGCTTCCAGTTCTGTTTCTAATCACAGAAATCAGAATAGATGGAGCAAAATCTCCATGGGAGATCAGTGGAAACCCTGCTAGCCCAGGCCAGAGAGAAAAGCAAGTCATCGTCCAGTAAAAAATTGRGAAATTGCACTTCCCTCTTGCACCCCAAGACGACTGTCACGACTCTTCATGTACAGAAGCAAACACTGGAAAGATTGCAGGATGAATTGGAGAAAAAAGCACCAATTTCACTGTATGAACAGAAGAGAAAACACAGGGAAGAATACGGTTTTTTGCTAAGCTAAGTGGAAATAAAGGCAGTTAACATAAGGAAGAGCTGCATTTGTCCATCTAAGCCTACAGCATCTGCAACGTAGCACCTAGTCAACATTCTAAGTGGGTCTTCAAGTTAAGTCTTCACTTTGGGTTTTAGCTTCCTTTTTATTTTAAATCTTATTCTTTTGAGTGCTTCTTCATTTCAGGCCAAAGTTTCTTTAAATCGCTTAGCAGCTTTTCTGAATCTGGAAGAACTGAATCCTGAGAGCTCAAGCAGAAACACTTCTGACTGTGGTAAGCTTTTGTGTTAGCATTGTTATCTTACAAGAGGAATAGCTTCCATTGTTCAGCTTCTACTCTTAGGGTGCCTACCATACTCAAGAGAGAAAAATGTTTGCCCCTTACTGTCACTTTATCTCTCAGGCCTATTTATTTCTAACAATGAAATCTAATCTGGTAATTAACCCCTTCTTTTCATACTTGCGGTTCATTTTATGTAATACAAATACACACTGAAACATAAAGTCACATAAATAGGGATGTTTCTGTACCTACCTTTGAATTTATAAGTGTTCTATTTCTCCTCATATTTTAGTACAGGCAAGTATCACCATAAGAAATGGGACTTTTTGCTGGAGCAAAGAAACTTCTTGTCTTAGAAGGTACAGACTTACCCTTAGTCATCTCAATTCTGTAGGTCAGGGTGGATGCTGAATGAACTAATTCCTCAGGGCCTAAGTGAAACCAGTGTGGAATATCTAGGGGCTTCTGAGTTTGCTTCATATTTAACATTGAATTCTGAAAATTATGAAGTCAGACAAAATGTAATCTTGCTTTAATGCTTGGGAGCACATAAATGGGAAGGTGCATGTATCTGGATGTTGCCTTAATACATGAAGACTGTTTTCTTTACACAATTTTCTTGTCCAAATATGAAATTACAGTAATTTAAGTCAAAAAAGTAGAATCAATGGTATGCAGATATTATATATGACATCGGTACATGCTTATTTCAAAGGTCATTGCAGTTTTAGAGAARAAACAGTGTTGAAAAGTTTTATATCCAGTGCTTTGGGCTAGCCTATCTCCAGAGTAGGGACCTGGGTCTTGGATCTGGGTTTGAAACTCAGATGGGGATGTGGATGAAGACTTTCTGGTTGGAGGTGTCTTTGAAGGGATGACTCCTGCTGCAAAAAGTCAGCATGACAGAGTAACCCTGAGCAACTGAGGCCTCAAGTATGAAATTAGGGGGTTTAGTTGGTACATTTGTATTGCTACAAGACAATAGCAAGAATTTTGGTCATTTTCTTTTCAGAAAGCGTATATAAAAGGTGGTAAGAGACTAATCTTTTCTCTACAGGATAGATCTTACTGTGCCCCAAGGCTCCTTGCTTGCTGTAGTTGGCCAGGTGGGTGCTGGAAAGTCCTCCTTGCTGTCAGCATTACTTGGTGAGCTGGAGAAGACGGACGGCTACGTGACCATGAAGGTAAATTTTCCCCTGAGCGTTTGCTTCTAATTAGGCTGTCTTCAGGAACAGTAAGGTATTAACCAAGGCATCAGGTACTTGATGAAAACTCATTTACTGCTGAATTTTAACAAAGGCTGTATGTAGCAGCCCGCATTTAATTATCTGAAGGTGCTTAAGACCTCTCGGATGAGCCTGGCCCTTGGGAATGGGACCTGGAACAGGACTTCAAAGATCCAGTTCCATTTCCCACTCTGACAATGAGCTGAAGTGGCATTGTGGTAAATCACATCACATACTTGTACCTGTTTCCTCCTCTATAAGATAATGAAAGCGCAGGCTCATATTTTGCAAAGCCCTCTGAGACCTGTCAATGGTGATGATCATTCCAGATTTCTATAAAGCTAACTGGGAGAATTTTTCTTCAAACATGGGTTCCCACAGTGTCAAGTTGAGCTTATGAAAACATTCTTCCACTTCCATTTTTATAGGGCACCACAGCTTATGTCCCCCAGCAAGCCTGGATACAAAATGCTTCAGTGGAAGATAATATTCTCTTTGGGAAAGAGATGGATGAAACATGGTTCAATAGAGTGATAGATGCTTGTGCACTGCAACCTGATTTGGAGAGCTTCCCTGCAGGGCAGAAGAGTGAAATAGGAGAGAAGGTACTGGTTTAGGTTTATATTTTGGCCARCTTTTCCATGAGTAGCTACAACTTTGGGTGTCCTGCTTAAAACACCTACAAAAGGACTGAACTTGCAGGAGGCAAGTGCTCAGTAATTTCTGAAAAGTCAGGCCATGATTTAACAGGCTCTGAAGCCCACCTCCTGACAGTTAACCTAACCAGAGATATGAGAGATACTTATGACAAAATCAACAAATCCAGGTCATTCCTGGGTCCTCTTTTGCAGGAGAGGGGAGTTGCTCAAGAGAATCTGCCTCTGCATCTCAAGAGCCCTATCTGGAGGGAGGGAGGGAGGGAGGGAGAGAAGCACTGGTATAAAAATAAGGAAGTCATAAAACCTCAGTACAAAATGGAGCCAACAGTTGGCAAATATGCTGTAGCTTTGGAATAAACAGTGTCGATACATTTTTACAGGGAATAAATATATCTGGAGGGCAGAAGCAAAGGGTGAACCTTGCTCGTGCTGTGTACCAGAAGGCTTCGATTTACCTTCTAGATGACCCCCTCTCAGCTGTTGATGCCCATGTTGGACAGCACATTTTTGAACGTGTTCTTGGATGCAACGGCTTACTGAAGGACAAGGTGTGTTATAAATCCTGAACTGTAAAAGATTGCAAAATGTATCTAATTATCAGGGCCCTTGAAACGTTTCCAGTAAGGTGGTTTACTCACTTTATCAAAGGTTCCCAAATTCTTTTTTGCTAGCAGCAGCAGATACTACCGTTAACAACAGTGCAAGTGAAATGGGTAACCTCTGCAGTCCACACAGCACATGGAAGTCCCGCAGTGAATCTCACCTAGGAGGCGGAAGACTGAAAAGTTAGGTTCTCCTGAAAGACTGTCTTTATCCTCATGCAAACCACATGCCTGGTTTCAGCCTTACTTCTACAGCAAGTTTATAGTTCTTTGGTCTTCCATCGACATTATCCTTCTCCATTTTCGAGATTTACTTCTAGTATAGTTAGTAAGAGCTGTSTGATCTCCTCCAGCTCATTGTATCTTATCATAATGTCTAATCCCATCACTTTTGAATAGTTCAGTGGCACCTTTACAGTTCTCATCACCCAAATGGTCATCACTTAAACTTCAGTCTTAAAATCCATGTTAAACACTTCTCTTGTATTCTTTTTTGCATTGGTTGTGTTTTGTTATTCCTTGGTATTTCCGCTGTCAAGCAATCTGGATAATAAATGTGGTCACATGAGAAGGGATGCTAGGGCAGGTCTATTTGTTTCATGGTATAAATTACCTACAAATACTTGATTCAGTTTCACATTGTAGAAGGAAAATCAGTAATTTCTTTCATTAGAAAGTCCAATTAAAACAGACATGTCTGATTACAAATACCTTTCTCCTCACATGTAGATTGGTTACAAGTATCAGAATGTGATTATTGTATTGAAACATAGAAAGACTGGCAAAGAAAGAAGGTATCAGACTTAAGCAGTACTCAAAGGGCTTGACTGTATATTAGAAATATATAACATGCCAATTTGTTATCTAGGGAAAAATTACTTTTCTTACGTCCTTTCCTACACGTGTGCAGATATGCTCAGAAATTTAAATGAAATGAGCTGCACCTTAACTCCATTCAGGGTGATGAAGTTTTCAGGCACAAATTTGATTCTGAAATACTGGTATCAGTGACAATAAATGTGACATACTCTTCAATTAACATCATTCTACTTAAGAGCTTCAGCCTGAGGGGAATCAACAACATGGAACTGGTCAGTGAGCCAAGCAAAAGGTCCTCTACACATAGGGTGCTAGCCTGGGACTTCAGGCTTCAGTTCCCATCCTCACTCTTTTATGCTGTGTGTGACACAAAGCAAGTTGATTCACCCTCCGCTCCCAAGATCTGCACTTTCAAAATGGGCACAAAGCTTTGCTGCAATGATAAGCTTCATCAAAGAGACAGTCAGAAGTTATAGGAATAAATAACAAAAATATCTCCAAGTTAGTAAAAAAATCATAGCTCACACTGAGTACATGTCTTTCTTCAGAAGACAGCTGACTGCAACAGCTCGAGTGAGCAGGGAAACACCAGAACACTTGTAACTGTTCCCTCTTTATTCAAGCAGACTCGTGTGCTGGTGACTCACACAATCAACATTTTGCCTCACGTGGACAACATTGTTTTGCTGGTGGATGGAACGATCTCGGAAATTGGTTCCTACCAAGAACTTTTACAGAGAAATGGGGCCTTTGCAGAATTTCTTCATTCACACATTACTGCAGAAGAGAAGACAGGCGCTGGTTTTCCAGGTAACCCAAATGAGTTGGAATCATTCTTCCTAGGTCTATCAGTCAATTGTTTCCTTAATATTATACTTAACATTAAAGAACTCAGGGGGAGGAGGGCTCTGCTGCTGTTCACAGTTGGGAAGAGGGAAAAGAGAATAAAACTGGAAAAGCCAGTCTTACATTTGTAGTATTATGGACATTTAAAGCAGAAATCCAATCACAGTAAGCTGTCACTTTTTGTGGGGAAAAGTATGCCTGTCAAATTATCTGACTCATCACCTCAAAACTGGTTCTTGAATAAACAGTTCCATCTTAGTAGACAACAATCAGTAGTCTACTGCTGTTATTACCCACTATATGTGCTATTCTTCAAGCCTCACCTTGATATTTCTACCCTTAGAAGCAATTCTTTGTAATGAATCTTTCCTCCATATTACCAGTATCTCAAAGGCTATACAGGACAAAATGGGATTCTAAAGCATTTAGAAAAAAAAATGCATTTATTTCACAGCTATAGGAGACACCAAAGGCACCATCACCTCTAGAAATGGTCCACCACAGGAGAAGCTCTTTAGGTAAGCTTAAAGCTGTCTCAGACACTGAAAAACTTGCTCCAAAAGCCCATACAAGCCTACATGAATGCTCTGAGTATGATACAGGTTTGGGATTGATCTGTAAATTAATAATAAGAGCAAACAAGCAAAACTCAAGAATAGGTAAGAAACTGCTCTTGAATGTGGGTGTTGACTAACATTTTCTCCGTATTTCACAAGGAGCCAGAATTTGTTCCAGAGCTCATGTACAAGGCATGTTGATACATTTGCTTGCTGTTCACTTCCCAGTGGGGCTGTAAGATCTGACTCATTTCAAACCAGCTACAGCTAGTGAATGCTTAAAGCCTCTGTTTGTTAATATTTTGACAGAGCCCAGTCCCTGTGATAAAYAGGGACAATGGCTGGGGTCACTCTGGAGGACCCCAAAAACCACAGCCCTCAAAATAGGCATGAATATAGGGGTGGATGGGTAAGGAGATCCAGCTTTAAAATACTCATTTTCTTGGCTAAAAATTGAAAGGATTTTTGTTTTCTTTATGAAGTGACAATTCAGCCAAATCTTCTGCTATGGGAAGGGAGACCGTTCCTGTAAATCAAGACTGTACCACTGCTGCAGCCACCAAAGGAAGATTAACCAAGGGAGAGAAAACTCAGCATGGCAGGGTAAGCACAGCACCTTCCTGTAAAGGCAAAGACACATAACCACGGGTTTATTACTGACCCACTCATGGCAGGCAGGTCAGCTCACTGCCTAAGTTAAACCAGTGCAACTCCAGGGAAGTCAGCTGAGCTGTACAAGTTTGTCCTGTAATTGAAACAAGTCATTTCAGYGTTATTTTACATAGCACCTTCTGTGCAAACTGTATCTCCCTGGATGCACCAATCTAAGCACTGGTTCCAAAATAGGAATAATGCAGGTACATTGCAGAAAGCACATTATGGAAATGAAGGGGGGCGGGGGGGGGGGGAAATTATGACCACTTGAGGAGAGAGATCCTGATTCAAGAGTTGACCTGAAGGGGGAAAAGCACGCTGAGGCAATCAGGGTGAGGTGGTGGTAAGGGACAGAAGAGGACAGATTACAAGGGACTTGGAATTTTGAGTCTATCCCCAAACTCTTGAGGCTGGTGGGAAGGGGCAAAGAGGCACATCACTGTTCTCATCTTGCCCAAGGGAAACACCTCAGAAGGCTGAGGCAAGGAGGGTACTGCGAAAGGAAAGAAGCAGAAGTGGGATTCCAGCTAGGAAGAGTCAGTCATGAATGAGATGTGTATTCAGGGCACATTGTAGCAGCAGTAAAACGTGGGGAGGAAACAAATACCTGAGGCTACACACTGGTACTGAGAAGAGATGAGAGTAAGAAGTCTGACACCCCCAAAGGGGGGCTGCTCTTCCCCCCTAGGGAAGCACAGTATTAGCCAGACTGGGATTCTCCTCACCTCTGCCGATCAGCAGTTACTCACACAAGCAGTCAGCAGGATACATGATAGTTCTCACTCACACTGACAACAAATGAAAACCACTGCCTGGCATAAGGAAAGCCTTACATGCATTCCAGCAGTAACACGAGCCTATTGCAATAACATTCATCAGTTGATAATAATCACTCATTAACACCATGGATTTATTTAAGCATGGCTTCATTATTCATCCATGAGGAAAACAAAAGAAGAATTAACGTAGTTGCTATGGCCCATGACATATAACCAAGTAGGTATGCCATAATAAATCATTCCTTGTTTCAGAGCTCCTTTTCCTTGCTAACAAGCTTGATCCTCCCAACCTCTCCTCCTATTTTTCCCCCCAATTGATTCGCTCTAGGTTAATACTTCGATTTATGCAGCCTACCTGAAGGCAACAGGCTTACCACTGTGTGTATACATCATTCTGTTGTTCACGTGTCAGCAAGCCGTGTCATTTTCTCGTGGTTACTGGCTCAGCATGTGGACAGATGACCCTGTTCACAATGGGACACAACAGCACACAGAGCTGAGAGTCGGAGTCTTTGGTGCACTAGGAGTCGTTCAAGGTTCGTTTAATTTGCTCACCTAATTCTTCTCTGTATTTCCATCTCCCTTTCCCATACCCAGGATGTTTTCTCAGAATATAAACAAGTGCATACCCATGGGCTCTTAGCGTCCTGGGCTTTTGGCACCAGCCCTAAAGGTTTGGCATGGAACCTAAAACTACAGGCTCTGACGCACAGAGAGGATTTCTAAGGGATCTGAACAATATTTCCAGTGTTACTGCCTGAAATTCTACTTCATGGTATGCTAGAAGTGTTCTCCTGTGCCCTTCAGCAGACCATGATGAATAGTGTCTTCCTCTATATTTCCTGCTGGAACTAAATGACCTGAGCCCCTAAAAAACAATTCAGCAATGGAAGAACTACAACTCCTTATTCTTCTATCCTGCCCCCATGTATCCAACATCTTCTGCGTATCTTTCTTCCTCTTATCCCTTTCCATTCTCCAATATAAATTAATCATATCAAAGTGCAAGCAGTGGCTCTTCTCCATGCTGAATTAAATCTTGGTTTAGTTATTTTGAGTAAAGAGAGAGAAAAAGAAGAACTTGTGGAATTCTACATTTCTTTAAATTTTTCTCTTTAAAAATGGCCACAATTCTTTCAGTCACTCTTAAAAAAAAAAAAAAAAAAAAAAAAAATAATCACTTGTTTTAGGACAGAAATCAAAGCTGGAAAAATCTCAGCCCAAGTGACAAAAGATTGAGAAAGCTTTGAACAAGTTGAAAAGAGTCAGAAGGGTTGGGTACCCTTCTGTGCTAACAGTGAATTTGTAGGCAGGAAACATCAGACTTCGAGTAATTCAAAGTAATTCCAGTCAAGCTCATTTTGTGAAGAATAAAGAATTTGTCATGTGTGTTTAAGTTGCTGAATCCATGGCTTCCATCAAGCTTGCTTAGAAGGTCTGCCGCCCCCCTGTAACTACCCTACAGACAGGATAGTTTACCCAGCAGCTCTGAGGCTTGGCTCAATTGCTACCAAAGAGAAAGTCAGCTCCTTTCACTAGTATAGCATTCACAGTACTAAGTGAAAATCATGATCTCGCAAAACAGAACTCCAACGTGAATTTGTTCAGACCTAGTAATAATTATTATTTTTTATATTACAGCCCTTGGCAGATTTGCCTCCACAGCAGCAGTCCTTCTAGGTGGCATGTTAGCATCGCACAAGCTGTTTCTGCAGTTGCTGAGGAACGTTGCTAGATCCCCAATGGTCTTCTTTGAGCAAACACCCATTGGAAACTTGCTGAACCGCTTCTCCAAAGAAATAGATGCTATTGATTCTGTCATCCCTGACAAGCTGAAGTCCTTGCTGGGATTCTTGTTCAACTTGCTGGAGATCTACCTTGTGATTATAGTGGCTACACCAAGGGCAGCAATGGCCATAGTGCCCTTGACTGTTCTTTATGCTGTGTTCCAGGTAGGAGCTCATAGAGATACACAGACAGGAGAGGCTGAAGCAGCATGGCCATGTCCTTCATGCAGAAAGCCTCCTTCCATTTCTTAGGAGCAGAGACACGCAGAAACTAGTTTCATCATCTTGAATTGCATCTGAACAAGAGTAATGTCAGTGGCTCTTCCCACATCACCTCAGCCTTCCAAAGCATCCCAGAGACCTCACAGAGGCTTGTGCTTTTCTGATGTCCAGATCAAATCCTACCTAGAGCTATACTCCTTGTCTCCATTAGTGTAAATGCAATCATATTAAGACCAAAAGCATTTTTCCTTTCCTCCAGAATTCCTACACTGCTTTGTAATATATCCATGTATGCCATGCAGCTCTCCCATTGGGCTCTGAAACCTCACATGCTTTGCTAGCTAAGACTGAACATGAGGGAAGGGCAAGTAAGGGTGCAAGTACGCCTCTGTTCTCCATCAAGCAAAGGGCTGGTCCACAGGAGAAAGTAAGTGTGAGTTTAGAGGCTTTGCGAGTTCAGAGTACCCTGGCTTCTTTGCATTAACTAACCACGGGGTTATTCTTAATGAAGATAGGACACAACACAGGCAGAAACACTACCTCACCTTTAAGGACATCTCCTACCTGCACATTAGGTTTTATAACACTAGGATAGTACATATTATTGCACTTGTTGAGCCCTTCCCAAATTTTCTGCGGAGCACCTCCATGGAGGCGTAAACCTTCTAATCACTTCCCCTTCCATTTCCCTTTGTACCAGCATTTTTATGTCATCACCTCCTGCCAGCTGAGACGCATAGAGGCTGCCAGCAGGTCACCCATCTATTCCCACATTTCAGAAACTTTCCAAGGGAGCAGTGTGATCCGTGCTTACAAGGACCAGGAGAGGTTTATTGTGAAGAGCAATTTTCTAGTGGATGAGAATCAGCGAACATGCTTCCCTGGAGCAGTTGCTGACAGGTACAAATCTGCAGTGTAAAGAAAATGATAGTTTATTCCCATGGTCTTGGTGAGTGGAGATGGCTCAGAAGATGAGACAGTGGTGCACAGTGTTTTGGGGGTAGGGTAGCCTCTTTCATTATCACTCGCACTGCGCCCCTCTCTGGCAATGTGCCTCTCACAACCAATATGCTCCCATCTCTGTTGCGTGGCTAGGCGCACACACATGCTGACACACAGCTAGAGGTATCACTTGGTGTCCAAAATGCAGGATGCTGTAGTACATGCCTGGTGAGGCCCATCATCACATGACACAGTGCATGAGGCCTGTGGTATATGCAGAACCCATCAGACCATAGAGCCATCAGGCACCAGTCATGAAACAGGCGAGGAGTACCAGAAACAGTGAGAGATGTTAGACCAACTCATCCAAGAAGCTGTGTGCTGGCTGCTTTCATCTAACAGGCCTTGGAAAAAATCCTAACAGAGACCATAAGCCAACCAGTTTGGACAGACTGGAGCCATTAATGAGCTACAAGGTGGCTGGATAAGAGCAACCAGGGCACGACAAGAGCTTTGTTGAGCACCCCGTACCACAGCAGCTCCACAAGTGTTTTGCAAAGTCATCACAGATGCTGTTGAGAAAAAGGAAGAGGGCACCCAGCAACAGCCCTGTACTCTCCTCCTCTTGCAGGTGGCTTGCTACAAATCTGGAGTTTCTAGGCAATGGCATTGTGTTGTTTGCAGCACTATTTGCAACAATGGGCAGAACACATCTTAGTCCAGGAACTGCTGGCTTCTCCATTTCATATGCTCTTCAGGTAACTCAGCATTGAAGTAATACCATGCTTGCCTTTCATCAAAAGCAATTTGCATTTTAATTTCTGCTACCATTTTAATTTCTAAGAAATTATGAACTATTTCTGTGGCTTTCTAGATGCCTTCTCCTACGAAACCCTGCTGTCATTGCTGAAACTCAGAGCATCTGGAGCACATGGCCCCTTAAAGAGAATGAACCTGATAAACATATGCACCAGCTATCTTTGTCCTCCTGCATCTGAACTCATACTTAAGTCACAGCATGCTCTGAGCAACTGAAGCATGGTCTTCAGTGTCTGTCTTACCTGCTTGTAGACTAGTTACACAGCAACGTAAGAAATAGTCATGCTATCTTTTAGCACCCAAGTCAGTAGCATTTCATTCTCTATAAACTTGCTGAGAAGAAGCTATGGGGGRAGGTGGCTAGGCTTTTTAAACACAGCTTTACAAACTTTCACAAGGATCCGTGGTTATTTTTTAGCCTTTTAAGGGATGATTTCTCAAGTAATTAGCTGATGAGGAGGTCTTAAACACTAAGAGAAAGGACCAGGTACCTCACAAGCACAGGTCAAGACTTATTTTACCTGCCCAAATGCTTCTGTTTCTTTCTGCTAGATAACTGGTGTTCTGAACTGGATGGTGCGCTCCTGGACAGAAATAGAGAACAACATTGTTTCTGTGGAGAGAGTGAGAGAATACTTGAGGACTCCTAAGGAGGTAGCTAACCAACTATTGACCTTACTAGCAGAGGTGAACATCTCTGCAAACTAAACGAGTAACTTTTCAGTTCCACCTGGACAAACCCCCTAGTTTTCCCCATCTAAAAGGCCAGTTATGTTTCCGTTAAAGAACTGCAGCATTTGGTTTTTATCCAAGTGACTAGGCTTGTTTTATAACCTCTGATTATCGTTATTTCCTTAAGAGAGTTAAGCATTAGATTGCCATTAAAATAGCTTCACTTGGTAACACTCATGGAATGAGCCATATTTTCTGCCCATATTTGGAGTATGTATTTATTGTGCGAGTTCAGATGCAACACTGATAACTGATGGCTGCTAGATAGCCTTTTAACCACTAGAAGTCTCCAGTGCAATCATTTTTGTTCTGTAATCATTAAAATTACATCTCCATATGCTGACCTGAGATCCTACTAAAGGAGACTTTCACAGTCCTGTTTACAGAGACGTATAAATCTTTTTTTATTGAACCACTCATAAATGTCAGAACTCTGACATGCAAACAAATGTTTCTCCCCATTTTCAGTTAAGATGATTGGCATCTTTGCACAAAGTAAAAAGTCAACATTTACAATATGAAAGTTAGAGGCCTTTTTCTCTTTTGGAAACAGTAAACAGATCAGGGGAATTTGGCACAGACGTCTTCATGAGCTTCCCATTTCAGTATGGCCACTTGATTTGGTAATTTAAATCAGCTTTATACATTGCTGTTTGTTCTCATCGTTTAGGCACCCTGGACTCTGAATGGCAAACTTCAAGGTCAAGTTTGGCTCACTGAGGGAAAAATTGAGTTTAGAAACTATAGTTTGCGATACAGGCCAAATTTGGAGTTAGCACTGAAGCATGTCAATCTAACCATCCATGGGCAAGAGAAGGTAAGTAAAGCCACTTGTTTCAGAAGAGGTACAAAGCGTGAACAGTGGTTTGCAGTGATCAGATCTGGGCAGATACAGTCCCTGCCTTATATCAAGGTATAGTAACTTGTAAGCGTGAAAGCTGCAGTAAGGTAGGAGCCCATCTATCACAATGCACACCTCTTCTAGTACAAAGTAGTGTTTCCAGGATTGCTGCATACACTAGACATTCTTCTGAGTGAAATTTCATTTCACAGAGGGTTAGCAGAGTTACACCAAAGGAATTTCACTTTTTAAATTAGTGCCACATCAAGGCCCTGTTCTAGCTGCTAAGTCTTGCAGTTATTCTTCCTATCAAAGGCTTTCAAGATTCCTTTTCATACAAAACAATTACAAATTATAAATTATTCCCTTTAAGAATGTATTGCTAGACTACGTGAATCTTGAGCAGCCCTAAAGGTTTGATCCATGCAAACTCCCTCTCTTCAAAAGGCCAAGAGGAACAATGTGATGGGTCTGTCCAACTGTGGAAAACGATCAACATGAAAAACAAAAGCTTTCCATTGCACTTTACAGATTGGCGTAACTGGAAGAACAGGAGCTGGGAAATCTACTCTTGCTGTGGGATTGCTGCGATTAGTGGAAGCTGCGGAAGGAGCGATCCTAATTGATGGACTAGATATTGCTCAACTAGGTCTCCATGATCTTAGAAACAAGATAACTGTCATTCCCCAGGTATGAAATTGATTTCCAAAATGCTTCAGCAGTGTTGTAAGTCTTAACACCTAGGAAGGGTTTATAAAGATTCTGTGAGAGGAGGGAGATTCAGAAATTTCGAAGTTGGAAATAACCTCTATGCCATACTAGTCTCCCATTCAATATAACATTAGCCACAAATTTGCACCCAGCAGGGAAAACCGGAGAGCTCATTTTTATAATTCATTTCAGGAGTTGTTTATACTGTCTCTCTGCTCAGGATCCAGTTTTGTTTTCTGGCTCTCTAAGAATGAATCTCGACCCATTAAACCAATACACTGATGCAGACATCTGGACAGCTTTGGAACTGACTCAGCTCAAGAACTTTGTTGCAGATTTGCCAGATCAGTTGGAATATAAATGCACTGACCAAGGCGAAAACCTAAGGTACCTTACATGCAGAAAGACAGTGGTAGGGCAGTGCCAGCCCGTGGGCTAGGAGAACATAGAGCTAGTGGGACAAGGAGTCTAATTCATTTYYAAAAAAAAAAAAAAAAAAAAGCCCAGACAGCAAATTGCTGCATTACTGCAGCATGAAATCAAATCATAAGACACCAAGTGGAAGACCTTTGAGATGTAATCATTGTGGTGGCTTGTGTTTGTGCAGTACTTAAAACACTGGAATCCTGTTCCARGTGCAGATCTCCTGGGTGCCATGTAAGACACTCCCTTCATTTCCTTAGGTTGTTTCATGCTGTTACCTGCAGTGCCACCAGCCTCAATCACCCTTTCAGGGAAAGGGAACAATTACCTTTTCATTACTATTTTCAAATTAATCACGTATTCTGACCCCAGGGAAAAGTGACTACTGCTCTCAGTTTACCATCCCTCTTCTTACTTGCAGCACTGGTCAGAAACAGCTGGTTTGTCTGGCCAGAGCACTTCTTCGGAAAGCCAAAATCCTCATTCTAGATGAGGCCACAGCAGCAGTAGATTTAGAAACTGATCTTCAGATTCAGTCCACCCTGAGGGCTCAGTTCAAAGACAGCACAGTGTTAACAATAGCTCACCGGATAAACACCATCATGGACTGCGACAGGTAAGATCTTCAGCCACTTTCCTAAGGAGGAAGGAAGACACAGGCAACCTCTGTGAACTAGACAAACCACAGAGTGTTAGTGAACAGAAACTTCATTTCTGTCCTTTTCTTGTTTAACCCTCAAAGCTTTGCTTTAGAGATTGTAGGAGCTATCTTACATCAGCTAGGCACCAATAGGTTAATCGAAGATCATTTATTCCCACATGATGCATTTCATCCTGTGTCATACCCCTTTTTCCCCCCCACTGACAGCAAAACCATGGCTACAGCTCTTTGCTTCATCTTAAAATTGTGAAGCTAAACTACACATCCACAAATCTTACTCCAGTCTCAGTTGCCACAAAACTCTCCTCCCACAAACTCACTACTTGAATAGTCACTCATCAGAAACCTGTTTCTATCCCACAGCTGTTTCCCAGCTGAAAAGCTGCTTGTTATTCAACCAAGCTTTCCAGCAAGTACTGAAATTTATTTTAGAAATAAGTAGAAATAACTAAGTTTATTACAGCTGCTGGTGTATCCCCAAGCTTACACTTCTGTTTTAATGTTCACAGGATTTTAGTCTTGGAAAATGGTCGGATAGCTGAATTTGATACTCTGGAACACTTAATAGCTCAGAAGGGACTGTTCTACAGACTGATGGAAGAATCAGGCCTTGCATGACTCACTCATGGAGTATACCGTAATGCCACTACTATCAGGAGTAATTGATCTCATAATTGAGTTATCTTGGTTTCACTCTAAAATGCTTGACACTCAACCAAATCTTGTTTGAGCTATAACCGCAGTGAGTAGATGAAAAGGGATGACTTGGGATATGCATTATTTCCGTAGGAAACTTAGCAATTCCATTTTCATTATGTTTCCAGATAACAAAACCTCACTCTTCTGTTGAAAATGAGCCAATCAGAACTTAACCGCCTTGTTACTTTTATGGTATAAAAGCAAACAAGCCAAAAGAAAAAAGACCACAGCATTTCCGATTTATATTATAAATGGAGCCCAAATATACTGCTATACTTAAAGATTACACAGATTATTTTTAAAAGCCAACAAGATTTTAGGGACAGCAAACAAGAATTTAACTGGTAGCAAGCAAACTTAACTGTTTACAGCTTGTCCTAAGTTCCAGGCAGAACAAATTTAGTCTTTTGCCAACGTCTTAAGGACTGCTCACCCGAGCGCTGTTCTTACACAGACATGGTGGACTCCAAAGCAGCGGCACCCAAAGTGCACAGACACTGGGGGAGTAGGGAAGAGGAAGTGGGATGCCACTAAGCACAAGAGCATATGGCTGCCTGTTGTCGCAGATGGGGATCAGATCCACTCCATCTCCTTCCATGTCAGCTTTGGAGGGGCCCCGAGTGAGTCATGCTGTGCAGAGGGCTGACAGACTGCCTGGAGGAAGAGAGCCAGCTTAGACACGGGCTTGCTGATGCAGGAGAGAGTAACTTGGCTGGGAGTGGGCAGCAGAACATCATTTCTTCTGCTTGGAGCAGCCCTCCTGCCAAATGCCAATTGGTCACAGTGGAGCATGTCCAAACGCCGACGCCAACATTTCTGAACTGAATTTGCCACAAGGAGTTTGCATGGTGGAAAATGTCCTCCTCTGATCCCTGCAGCGTGGCAGTCTGGCAGATGGGGAAAGTAGTACGGACTCACCTGTCGACCCGGTGATTCATTCCTGGTTTTCTTCTTGAGTGGAAGTTTACCTCCTGCCTGTGCCACCCTGGCGCCGCAGAGCCTCTGGCATGGTCATTTTTCAGATGTTACTTTAACAAACCAAAATGGCATCTGAAAGCAAAACCTTCCTGGGCTTCCTGCAGTGCCAAGGAGCTGCGGTCAGGGCTGTCCCCAAGTCTCTCCTCAGGAATCGCAACAAGAAAACGTGACAAACAAATCACACTGAGATACTGCTGTTTACTGTGACTTCTGTTAAAGCACTTCATTTTCTAGAAAGCTGAAATAAAAATAGAATCAAGTATTGAAATGGCTCTCTTCAGTAAGCTGAAGTAGTAAATATAGTATAAAAAGGAGTAATGGGGGAGGGGATGGGAGAGTTCAGACTGGCAAGAGTCAACCCAGACCAGCAAAACCCATCAGCTTCTTCTCTGACAGCTGTTCAGTAGCCTCTTCACCCACGTTAAGAGCAGTTAACAGTTTCTGCTGGACAAGTGCCTAAGATATCGAAGTCCAATGCCTGCTGCCATACTGGTGCTCAAATACCAGGAAGGAGGCAATTTTTTCCCTCTGCTTTCTCCAAACCTTACTCAAGGGCAGAGACAAAAAAAATATTCAAACAACAGATACAAGTTATGAGCACTCTAAAGGTTTATCAATGGATCTCAAAACCAGGAGCATTTAGAACTAGTGAGATAAGATAGGTATTTTTTCTTAACTGAGGTCAAAGAGAAACAGAAGTGCCCGTGTTGCTGGGTAATTCTGAAACAGACATCTTTTAGCATACCATAATCTCTGATATAAACATCTTTTAAATGCTCATTTTCCTTTCCTAAGTTGGTAATGAAAAGAGAAGGCAACAGAAGGCGAAAATAACCAAAACATACTTTCACACTGGTAATCTTTGAAAGGGTGCAGTTTTGCTGCTGGCTTGCACAAAGTAAGAGCAAGCAAAAATACCATCAGCTTTCACACGTCAAGCTGTGCTGAAAGGGCAAAAGAAAAGGGATTCCAAAAATTACATGTGACAAAAACCCCCATGTTTCAGATGAGCCAGAGTCCCCAGCTTTATGTCCAAGTGGTACTATAAGTGAGAAATCGGGAGCTCAAATCTCACAAAAAAGGTAATAGTCATCACAGGGGAGTTATCTGGAAGTTGGCTAAAGCAAAATATATAAAAGAGTTAATACTTAGAGATACCATCCTCTCTTGAAAATCTGGTTTAAGGAACAGAAAGCAGTGTTTAAAAGGATAGGTCTGCTGGGTCTTTGCAAAGGTACTTCTTCCTAGATTAGACTATTTGATTGAATTATGCAATTAGCACAGGAGGTAACTACAGCAGGCTCAGAACTATGCTAACAGCCTATTTCACAAGTTGCTCTGAAGAAATTTTAAATATTAAGAAATAAAAGTCTGTCCAACACGTTCAGTAATCTGAATGTCTAGAGCTGATCAGGAGGAGCACCTGGACTTGCCCTGTCTACACTTTTGCAGCATTAATTTTTAACAGCTATTGTGCAGTGTTAAGTGCAACATACACAGAGCAGCTGTGTTTAGCACAGCATTAGCTACCCACTCAAAGTCCAAATAAAATCCACTAATCTAAAGAGGGTTTATTGACATCTCAGTGGCTTTCCAACTCTATTTTTCTCTTTGGAGCAAAACAAGTGTTTCACTCTAGGTCCAGTAGGGACTCTAGAAAAAAAAAAAAAACAAGTTTTTACCTAGACCACAGCAAGAACACACGATGTCCCTGCATTTCTGTGGGAGAACCCATATTTGCAGCCACCCTCTTGGCCTGGTAGGCTGAGCTGTGTTCCCACCTGAGGCAGGCTGCAGCTGGATGGCCGGGCCAGGCCACTGGCCACAGAGGCAGAACCCAGACCAGGGGGTTTGGGAGCCAGCAAGCATCGCCACTACACAGGCCCTGGGAGACAGCCCAGCCCAGCCGGAGCACCTATCCATGGCAGTGTTTCATCCTCACACCACCACCCACTCCACACAGGCCGCCTGCTCTGCTAGTTGAGCCAGTATAGAACTCCCATGCAATCATATGAAATGAGGTCAAGAGCTTAATTAGTGCTATAAAACTTTCGCTATTCCAGTTGACCATCCAATCTGGACATCAAGAGTTAGGGCTTTCAATTCGAAGTTAATTTACTTTTTTTTTTTTTTCCCTTTCCTTTTTCCTCCTCATTTAAGGCTATCTCAAACGAAGTGAAAGCACAGCATATGCAGGAGAGAAAAACAACCTAAAAAAAAAAAAAAGATTCTTGCCCCATGATTCCAAGTTTAAGGTAATACCAAAATTGCCAAAGCTAGAAAATAGGAATGAAGGTATCGTGCRTTGATTTAGACCAAGTTCATGCCAAACATGTAGTTTGTAAGTCGCACTCCTAGTTCCCTAGATGGTCACAAGATGCACAGGAATGCCAAAATGTTAAAGGCATCGATGTGACCCAGAGCACAACTGTTTCCGTGCTACACTGCGGTTGAACCACTAAAGGATCATCTTCAGAGACGTCTCAAGACTGGGAACAGTTTTACAGAAATAGCTGTATTCACACCCATGAAGAACTAGGGTGTTATTTGCAAGTCTCCCGAAAATCCTGAGCTGTTTTTTCAGCAGAATCAGCTCTTCCAGATGTGAGATATCTTCCATGTTGCAGCAAATAACGTCAGCCAGGATATATCAACATGCACTGAAATCTGATACAGTAAATTCAACTGTTTTCTTTTACTCTTTTGTAAATATTAACATGTTTATAATGAGTATGTTAATGTTTATTATTAACACCACCACCACTAGCTTCACGTGGGCTGCAGTGGCACACACAGTAGTGCTGTAAAACAGAAGATACAGCACACACAGCAGGAGCTGAACTAGTTTCACAGATCCTTAACCTTTTAATGAACAGATCAGAACAAAATTGTTCTGAGAGAAAGAAAAGAGCTTTGCTTTGAAAGGTAAGGGTCTTTTCAAAGACTGGAAGAAATGGTCCATAGAGCAAAGAGCACAGAATGAACTGGAGAGAGGCACAGCCCTTCTCTAGAGAAGAGCAAGAATGCCAAGTCTGGCTGCTTACTTTCGCACCTGACAGGTATTTGGCAATTTTTTCACAAAATAGACATAAATAGCCAGCAATACAGCTAAATAAGGTTTCCATTTTTTCTGCTGATCTAAATGAAATTAATTGTGCCGACTTTATCAAAAAAAGAAGGGGAAAAAAAAAAAAAGGGGGAAAACCATGGAGCTAGGCTTCCACATGCTGTGTAGGAAGTGAGAACCTACCCACCTCCAGAAGCACAAGACTACCAGCTATGAAGATCCTCCCAGTGGGCAGGTAATTACCTCTTCACCAGGAGGGGACCTGGAGGACAAGAACAGGATGAACACAGGCAATACAGCACAGCAATACACTTCAGGGAAACCCTGCTCTGCAGCAGCTGGATGAAGGTGCCCAGCTCACGTCCTTCCCAAGGACTAAGCTGCTCATTGCAGTACATGCTCCCAGTACAGTTCCCACCTCCTGTCCTAGATGCAGTCTTTCAGAGCTGGCATGAGCTTTGCTGCATAAAGGAAAATATGTGACATCAAGGCATTCAAACAAAATAGGTGTCTGCTACGTGACTCTGAGCTCAGCTGCTGGAATTCAGTGTCACACCCCTGAATTTACTAGTGCTCCCCCACAACAGCTGGAGGGAAGGCTCATCACCCTGGGCTGTAACATCACCAATCCCTGCTGGATGGCACCAGACTCTCTTGTATTGGAGATCACATGCCATCAGGCTAGACTTCACTTGCCCAGAAGTGCTGAAAGTGTCCCAAGTACTAAATAAGCATTGGGTCCAAACACATGCACAAAAATGAAAACAGATTAAATAAGGAAAATCTACTTGTTTTAATGCCAGATTCTAATACCCTACCTTGCAGCAAGTTGTATCATTTTCTGCAATTGGTCCCAGTAACACTGGATGCAGGGATCAGTATATGGCCCTCTCTTTCCTAGCAGAAACAGGATCTCACAGCTATACTGCTCCTACCTCACAGTACCCCAAAGTACCTATATGATGCTGCTCTTACACATAGGTTCTATGGGAAGAAAGCTGCATTTGTTCAGCTAGCTCTGTGTGCAGTAAAGGTTGGTTCAGACTGATCCTCATCATGCATAATACAATTTTGTCCAAGTTACATCCAGACAAGATATTCATCATTTTTACGAGGACAGACATTTGGAATCAGGATCATGAATCAAAGCAGCAACAGCACAAAGCACTGACAGGTATTTAGGGCAAACAGAAAAGAGTATCTACTCCAGAGCTGGGGCAGAACGGTTTGTGCTAGCAAGTGCATAAATATATAAAACTGGGAGAACAGAGTGATGCATATTAATAACCACATCACTGAAAAGGAACAAGATTGAAGCACACACAAAGAGCAGTCTTCTGACCCCTTGCACTATCTAGGTTATCCTGCAAAATACAGCATTTTGGACATGCAGTTCCCCAAATGATCACAAACAGCCCATGAATAGCACAGAGAACATCCAGCAACACTTTCCAGTGTACCCAGTTTGAGATTGCAAATGCAGTTTAAGTCATTCCTACACAGACAACTCCACTGCAAACATTTTACACAGCTGTCGTGGTTTAACCCCAGCCAGCAACTAAGCCCCACACAGCCGCTCGCTCACTCCCCCCTGGTGGGATGGGCAAGAGAATCGGAAGGGTAAAAGTGAGAAAACTCGTGGGTTGAGATAAAGACAGTTTAATAGGGAAAGCAAAAGCCGCGCACACAAGCAAAGCGAAACAAGGAATTCATTCACTCCTTCCCATCGGCAGGCGGGTGTTCAGCCAYCTCCARGAAAGCAGGGCTCTATCACGCATCATGGTGACTTGGGAAGACAAAACGCCATGTTGAAAACAAATGTCCCCCTTTCCTTCTTCTCCCCCCAGCTTTACATGCTGAGCATGACGCCATATGGTGTGGAATATCCCTTTGGTCAGTTGGGGTCAGCTGTCCCGGCTGTGTCCCCTCCCAGCTTCTTGTGCACCCCCAGCCTACTCGCTGGTGGGGTGGRGTGAGAGGCAGCAAAGGCCTTGACTCAGTGTAAGCACTGCTCAGCAGTAACTAAAAGATCCCTGTTATCAACACTGTTTTCAGCACAAATCCAAAACATAGCCCCATACTAGCTACTGTGAAGAAAATTAACTCTATCCCAGCCAAAACCAGCACAACAGCGGAAGCATAATTCTGCAAGTTCTGTATTTCAAACCAACCATGCTCCTAAGTGCAGTTCCATTGTTTTCAAAGGACTTACTCACACGAATGTTAAGGCTTGTAAATCTCTGTTAATCCGTGTGCAATGGAAAGCATCATTTCCTCGAATCTGAAACTGGTTTCCACTGAAGAACGAACTCTAGCAATACAACTTCCTTTGAATTCAATCCCAAACCTGCAGAGTACTTGCAGAGTCCCCATCTCAGTAATGAGCTACACTAAAMCCACAAGACTTTTCAAAGGTATTTGAAATCCTGTCTGAATTTCTTCACTGGACGTTCTCCACAGCTCTGCATTGAGGAAGGTGTTGGTGGTAACTAGTTTGCACAGGCAAGGAGAGAGCAGAGGGAGCTTCGCTGTCTGGTCATCCAATGCCAGCGGCCCCTCTCCCCTTTCCTTCCCAGAGCTCCCCCAGGAGGSGGTGGAAGGGGAAGGATCACAAAGTGTTCCTGGAGGATGACTGTCCCCAAGCGGGAAAGGTCTCATGGTGGTATTCACAGTTCCTCCTCTGGGTCTCCTCTGCAGATAGATCTGTTTCCATTTTAATGCAGCTGAGTAAAACAGCACCAGCCACGCACCTTACTGTCGTGGTTTAACCCTGGCAGCACCTAAACACCATGCAGCCGCTCGCTCACCCCCCCACTCCGGTGGGATGGGGGAGAGAATTGGGAGGGCACGAGTAGGAAAACTCACAGGTTGAGATAAAAACAGTTTAATAATTGAAATAAAMCAAAGTAGAACAGTAATAATAACAGTGATAACAACAACAACAACAATATACAAAGCAGGCGATGTACAATGCAATTGCTCACCACCTGCTGAACCAATGCGTGCCCGATACATGAGAGCCCATCCCGGGACCCAGAGCCCCCCCACACTTAGTTTTATCCTGAGCATGACATCGCATGGTATGGAATACCCCATTGGCCAGCTGGGTCAACCACCCCGGCTATGCTCCCCCCGCCAGCTTCCCATGCACCTGGCAGGGCATGGGAGGCCGAAAAGTGCCCCATGCAAGCACCACCCAGCAACACCCAAAACATCAATGGGCCATCAACGCTCCTATTATACCAAACCCAAAACACAGCACACACACCCCCAGCTACTGGGAAGAAAGTTAACTCTGTCCCAGCCGGAACCAGGACACTTACCTGACAAGCTCATTTCTCTGCTTCATACTCCGTTCCTTACTAACCATTTGCTCTGAACTTTTCACCCTTCTGTCCATCACAATGCTGCGTAAGTGTTAGGTGATTTGAAAAACCAAAACCTACCCCTCCTCCCCAAACTCCCAAATCACCCCTTGCTCATTCCATTTCCACGGAGGAAATTAACACCAAGCTGCCCAGGAAATGTGGCAGACATAGGCCATGGATACCACGGGTATGACAAAGGTCCACAGCACCGCTGAATCCTGCTCTACTGATCCACTGTTATTACCTGGTCTGCTCAACAAACTGCAGTACTCAAGTTATGAGAGAAACCATGAGATGTGATCCAGCCCTACCACAGCACAGTTACTTGCACTCAAGGTTTCTTACCCACCCTAACAGCCCCCCAGACATCAGGCCTAGCAGCCTGGCTAGTCTAAGCAGTACCAATAATTTCTATTTTCAAGGCAAAAACTTGAACTGACAAAGTTAACCCTTTGTCAAATACAAAGCAAGAAACGACACATCATGTTATCTTTCAAACAATTCTTTTACTGCAAGTTCTTTGCAAATATTTGTATAGTCATTACAAAAAAATACCAAAGAAAATTTTAGTCTATTCAATTTCAGAGAGTCATAATTTACAAAAAAATAAATAGCTTTACTCTAAAGACGACAATTGTCTAGTATTAAGGTCAGCAATATCATTCACAGAAGACCACATTCTCAGAGTGCTGAGTATTTGGGTCCATCTGACTTAGTTTGCCTTCTTCCAGCATTTTCCTTTAAAATAAGACTAATTAGAACATGAGAAAAGTAACTTTTTTCTTCCCACAGAAAACTGAACATTCAACGTAGATCATGGAAACCAGACTCCATTGCTAACTGAATTGTTAGACCCCTCTGACACACAACTTCAAAAAAAAAAAGTTTTACTGTTTTTAAACAACTGTAACAGAACAGTTTCCCACAAAATTTAAGAGTCAACAGCAGCAGCACGAAGGGCATGTTTCTTCGAGATAAGGCTAATGGTCCTTGATGTGGCAGAGCTTCTATTAAAAAACAGAACTGCCAAAGCCAAGGGTATTACAAACAATGTCACACCAAKCCTGCAACCTCCGCTCGGGCAAATCCTCACTTCTCAGCCTAGTCCCCACAGGCATAACCAGGATTCACCACCTAAGTCAGAATTCCTGAGTGAACTGGGTGTACGATCAGGTACCGCATACTGCAACACACCAACTGATGCACGAATTTGGTTTTGGAGTGATTGTCATTCTAGACATGCTTAAATACTGCTTTGAAGTTGACTGTGCTTTTTCACATCAGCACTACTGACTTATAGTGAACTTGCTGCTATACACTGTAAACACATGAAACCTTTAGGAGAATAAAAGCATTAACCACGTACAGTAAATGCCATAATGAGAAAGTSTGGCACACATGTTATTTCACAAGAAGAAAAAATCTTTGGACTATAGTACTATATACCACAAAATGTTCCAAGTGCATCCCACAATAGATGGCTCATCAAATGAGGAATCAGCAAACAAGCAAATAACTAGCATCTGCAAAAATGTTTTAAATAAAAAAAAAAAARGGGGGCTTCAGAACATAAGAATAGATGAAAAGAAAGCTTTTCTGAACTTCTCTGATGAATCACTCCGCCATTTGAGCATATAATGACAGATTTCAGGCAAAAATTAAAAGTCTCTGAAGTGTTTTGCACAGTGTATGTGCTTCTCCTAAAGCTGGCTAAAATCAATACTAAGGAGAATAAAAAAAAAAAAAAAGAAAAAAATTGCATTTTTATGTCACTTCSATTGCCATGCTCTGGCTGACTTCACTAGGTCTGAAACTGAACTGTACGGTTCACACCAGCTCAGGGGAAGTTACAGTTCTCTGAATGTAACACCTTCCTCTTCCACACACGAACTAACCAAGTTCAAATGCTACACCAAGCCTGAATCTTTGGCCATGCTATAGAAAATGCCTTTTTCCTGAAGTAGGTGGTCTGGGCTACCACACTCCACCACTTCTCCCCTCTCCAGGACTAAAACTCTGTAAAACAAGGAAGAAAAAAAAATATGGTCACAAGAAGATCCAGAAAGCCAATGAACACAGATGTATATGTACAGACCGAAACTGACTGTAGCGTAGCCATCATATGCAAGCAAAGACAGTCCAGGCTGTATGAATGGACAGACGTTCTCAACTCTGCCGTTCCCGACYTCATTGAAGATGGTCTGTCTGGTCTATTTTTTATGTAGCATATGTTTACCCAGTCATTTGCAGGCAGCTATGAGACCTTTGACTGTGCTCTGAGCCAGCCAGAAACTAGATGGCAGCAATTCTGGTCAAGGCAAGCGAGAGCCTCTAAGACCTTGCAAGATCTGGGATAACCTTCCCATAATACTGCATCACATCAACTGCTGTTATACAGCTTCTGCTGACGAAATACAAATGCAGACATAGCTTATGCAAAACAAACATGCAACTGGAATTAGGAAGTTTACAAAGCAAGTTACCACAGTCAGTAAAGTCAGCTCACAGTTAAAACACTGCCTTCAGCTACCTCCACTAATTGGCCAGGCACTGCAGAGATGCTCGCTAAGCCCTTAGCAGGTGCTGCTGCACAGTGTTACCCGCTGCCATGACTGAATTGGGTGTTCATCTGGTGACAGTACTGCTGGTGCTGGGCCTGGCACAGGCAATGCTCCTGTCTCTTATCTTTCACTATTAACAGCACAAAGAGAGGTCTACAAAAGTACACAAAAATCTTATCACTGGTCACTTTGCTCTCTGCCATTCTGTGATAAAAAGGACAAGAGAGCTTAAAACTGAAATTATGAGGTAAATACTCTGCCCTCAACCACACCTTAGCAAGGCAGCTGAGGATGAGGGAGGCTGTATGAGAAACATTGAATAAACTTCAGACAAGCACAGGACCTGCCCCTTTGATTCCTTATGCTGTCTGTGCCTAGTTTAGGGTATGAGCTCCCTAAAGCTCTGATGCCTCTTCCAGCTGTGCCTAAATTAGGGCAAGACCCAGGAATAGACTCCTATCCTCACCTCCCTCCCCCTCCCGGTTTGCCTGGGCAGGAATGGCACAACCGCAGTGCAACAGAGTGATCAGAGGAGCTCCCCAGGCCAAGCACAGCCACCGCAAGCCAGAACACACACACACACACCACCCATCAAAACAGGGATTCCAGCAGCTCTACTGAGAGGTGGCTAAAAATGCACTGGTAAACTAACTAGCTAACACAAAGATGCTCATTTAAGTAGAGCACAATGCAGGTCACACATGCCATTCTTCAAGATAAAAGTGGTATTACTTCACCTCGTGTAGTCCATGATTGTGTTCAGACGATGTGCTATAGTTAATACAGTACATTCTTCAAATTGAGACTTTATTGTTGACTGTATAAGCTTATCTGTTTCAAGATCAACAGCAGCTGTGGCTTCATCTAGAACCAGGATTTTGGACTTCCTGAGCAGAGCTCGTGCCAGGCACACCAGCTGGCGCTGTCCCACACTATGCAGATGGGATGGGAGGATGGGGAAAAGAGTCAGAACAAGTTTGCAGTATTCATTTTGAAGCCCAGCAGTTCCTTGTAAGAACTCTTCTAAAGTATAGGTGCCAAGAATCCAGCAAAATAGGTAAGGTCAGTCTTACTACTCCACTGCAGAGTATCTAACAGCATCTGAAACTACGTCCTCCTCGCAATGAAGTCTTGCAACATAATAAGAGAATACATTACAAATGGTTTCAGCATAACTGAATCAATGCAGTGTTGAGGACTGGAATTTAAACAGCTTCTACAGACTGAACATATCCCTGTTATGGTGCAAAAAGCAAGCTAACAACTCCCTTAGAAAAACTGCATCTGTTGGGCAAGAGCCATGGTAAGTTCAGAGCATCCACTATAAATAGCAGGCTGCTGCTACTAAAATCATTTCTAAGACTGCCCAAGCTGTCAAACCTTGCAGCATTCTGAGTATTTCCTAAATTACTTTGAATTTCCAAACTTGAGAGTTTAAAACATGTTGAGTAAAATCTAGTTGGTTTATTGCCTGGTCATGCATTAAGAATTCCCCAACTCCCTCCCCAGATTCTCATCTGGGGCGGGGGGGGGGGGGGGCCCACACTGCATTGCTATTGCTAGGGGTCTAGCTACATACTGTCCCAAGTGAGCTGTAAGGTTTCTGGAAGTGGAAAGTCTAGCTGCAGATGGGAGGGCACATACACACCTCTCAGTTCTCATTTAGTTCTTAAGGCAATTTTCATAAGCACGGTTCTTTGACGTACCTGAGGTTCTCTCCACCTTCAGCACACTCATGATTAAGTTTATCAGGAAGGGATGATACAAAGTTTTTCAGATGAGCCAATTCCAAAGACCTCCAAATGTCTTCATCAGAGTGTTGGTCAAAAGGATCAAGATTCATACGCAGAGAGCCAGAAAACAATATTGGATCCTAGTCACAGAAAGAGGTAATTGACAATGTACACAGAACATGGCAAATGCTCCAAAAATATTTCTTAGATAGTGAAAGAAAAACAACATGTCCAGATGCAGTTGCAAGCAAGCTAATCTACTGAATTTAGGAGTGAGACCTCACTTTTTCCAATAACAGCAAGGTATTCTCCCTCACCCTTATTCCTTATGCCTCTTGGGGGCCTCACCTCTGCCCTCTGCAGACTCTGGCACTTCAGACCTTTCCATGAGTCATTAACTCATGAATCCAGAAGAAAAAAGAAAAAAAAAAAAAACCACACAAAAAAACAAAACACACCCAACTTTCTTTTTACTGGGCTACTAAGTTAAAGAACAGGCACTCCCTGCCCAACCTTCTGTCAGCAGGGACTACTACATCAACTTTCCACTTCTTCAGAAATATCTGTAAATATTTCAAAAGTCTTCAGCTGCAGTATTAATGAAACGAATGCATTTTTTCTTGGACATGGAGAAATACTACTTTGGAAATACTTTTGACCTAGTAGTGTCAGACTGATACAAAGTCATCAAAAGGAGAAAGCGAAGTCCCTCCCAGATTTCCAAAGAAGTGGCGTAGAAAAACTTTTACAGTGTGCTCACTTGTTTTTGCCAGTGTGCTGCAACAGTGATTTATATAACCACATTTTATGGTCTGTCTTTGAATCAGAACAGACAGGCAATAAAGGCTACACAGTAAGAACAAGAAGACTTGAGACTGTAAGTCCAGTGCTTGTAAAGCCGTATTTCCAAACATTTTGGACTATCAAACCCACAGTTGCTGGGCTAGACTGGGATGGTTATGTACAGGTTTCTGTCAGTGAACAGTACTGCATACCTCGCTCACGAGATCCTGCCAAAGTCAGAATGCTTTGTACAAAGGCCCAAAGAGTGCATATCAAGCCTGAAATAGCAATGCAAAATCCCAATCCCTCACAACTAGACTATGCAGTAACTTCATTCCATTTCTAAAAAGAATAGAGCTACCTAAAATGAAAGTGGAAACTGATCTCTAGAAAAAGTCCCCTGACGGCTCTACACAAGTGAAAATACTCAGACTTTACTTCCCCTCTACTGGCCAAAAGAGCAATGGTCCCAGTTAACTAAGAGACCCCGATCAGGTGTTCATCTGGGATCAGACCTCCCCACTCAGGCTAAGCTGTCTATAGCATTTAAGTGATCAGCGTGGGGTGCGCTGAGAAAGCCCATGAGTCTAAAGGCCAAGGTTTTCCTTCCACATCACAACTCGGCCCCAGCCAAGCCGCTACTTGCACCCAGCACAAGCAAATTGAAGCCAGTGTAGGAAAAAACTTGGTTTCAAGTCCACGAAAGAGCATGCTGAAGTGACTCAATTTCATAGCTATAGATCAGAAAAGGAATAAATATATTCTCCCCAGTACATTACAGAAACAGCATTGTTACAAAGCAGGTAATGGCAGGATTTCACACCTACCTGAGGGATGATTGTGATCTTGAACCGCAAGTCATGGAGCCCTATCTTTGCAATATTAATACCATCAATAATAATTTCTCCTTCAGCTGCTTCATTAATCCGAAACAAACCTAAAGTAAGTGAGGATTTTCCAGCTCCCGTTCTTCCAACTATTCCAATCTGTTGGGAAGAAATACAGGAACAACTTACTCTGGGGAGGAGTTAAAGCATTTCCAAGCATCTACCTGAAATTCACACATTTCAGAAGGTTGTCATATTTGCTGGGCTATCAACACCCCGAAACAGCATAACAAATTGAGGCTGATCAAAGGGGAAGAAAAATCACTGGATATGAAAAAACAGGAACAAAAAGCAGCCAAAATTTGCAATCCAATCACAGAAGTTTTCAATTCTTCTAGAAAGGGAGATGGAATTGGGTAGAGCAGGCCAAGGTTTCCCTAATTCTTTGTTTGGTTCATGCTTCACAGTTATAATTGCTGACTTGACATTTCTTGTTTGAATTTATAGAAAAAATATACCAAAAGCACTCAGTTTCATACTGTATGTTTTGCTTCCCAGTTAGACTGAAGTCTTCACCAATTCTTTTCTTTTTTTTAAATAAATATAAAAGATTGCTATTTTGGTTCGTTGATACATCTCTTGCCATCTGTCCTTTCTAACCACTCTTGAGGTAGTATTCTGCCCATATTTGTAGGTAAAAAGCATGCACTCAGGAAAAAAGCAAATGCCTAGTTGCATACCACAAATAAGGAAGATGGATAGTAGATCTGTCTTGCAGCTACCTTTTATGCTGCCATGCAAGATCACACTATTATTAGACATCAGAGAATCCACATAGGACTGGGGTGGGATGCATGTGAGTGCATGTGCGAGGAAGCAGTAGGAGAGACACACACAGTGTGTCACCATCAGTTTGGCCAGATCCAGAGAATCTACTCTCAAGTCCCATTTTTTCCTGCAGAGTCTCACCTTGCAACTTCTGCCTCACTAGATCAGGGCTTCCCCCCTCTACTTAGCAGCTCATTTTCTTGAGACTATAATTAACTTAATCTCTCTGCAACCTCTACTCCTCTTTGCTTACGGCAAACAAATTAGCAAAATTTCCTGGGAAGGGGAGAGAAGACAGCATAAACCTCACTTCCTTATGAAACCAGACCAAAGGATACTTCACAAGCCCACATAATAGTGTATCTTTATTCCATGATGCAGGACACACCTCGAAAAGGATGAGAGCCCACTACATCTGCCAGTTACAGTAAGGCTGATTCTACAGAAGCTCTTCTAGTTCTTAAGGACCCAAGACACACTACAGAACAGGGTTAGACCTCTCTTTGGCTTATGCATGGAGGCTTATAAACAGTAACACTCTTATAACTTCAGATTCATTACCTTCTCACCCCCATTTATGGTAACATTTATGTTTTTCAGAACCAAATCCAAGTCTTCCCGGTAACGTAAACCATAGCCTCGAAACTCAACCTTCCCTTCCTCGGGCCAGGTACTCGCTGGGGCAGTTTGTTCAATACTCCATTCAGCCTGAAAGAACCACACAAACATATCTGATCAGTTCCTCCTTCAACCGAACAGGGGCTCAGAGGACTCGAGGAAAGCAATTAAGAAAAATCCTTGTTAGTGTGTAATTTGCAAAAAGAACTGTGATGATGATGGGAAGAGAGGGAAGGAGCTGCCCCAAGGCAGATGAAATGGTATATGTAGCCAAGGGCTTTGCTATCACAAGTCCCACTTGCTGGATAAACCTTCCTCTTACAAATGGCAGAATCATACAGGCAGCATGTATTCAGATAACCTGCTTGTACACCCCCAYCACAGTAAGGAAACCATTGGGGAAGGCAGACATGCAACTAGAAGCAGTTTAACTGAGACATAAGCACTCAAAGATTAACAAGCTGGTAAAGCAAACAGCTGCTGCCTCAGCCTCCCACAGAGGTAGGAGAGGACAGAACACACCCCACTGCATTCACTGCCAGTGCCAAACAAAAAGRCTTTTAACTGTATAAACACTGGTCTGCTACCAGAACTTGAGAAAAAATTCTAGGAAGGGACCTCATAAGGTTTGGCTGCAAAAATAGTGACTCAAGTCAGGTTCAAGTGACAGGCATGGGAAAGAGAAGCCACTCTGTTCTGTAGCCAAAAGGGGCACAACTGCAGATGAAATGAGTTGTTAGATGATTTGAATCAAAACAAAAAAAGTAGAACCTCTTTACTCCCCGCATTGAGAGCAAAAAGAGAAACACAAATAGAAAAAAATAATGTTTAAGCACTGAGGAAACCAAAACATTTGTACAGCTCCACTGCTTAGCCCAGGTTGTAACAGCACATTTCCTAAATAACACTGTGTAAATAGCAGTGGATACACTTCAAAAGGACCCACAGGAACTACGGGCTAAGATATAGCCTGTCCCTCGGGGGAGGGCACCAACAGCACCTAAGCTCTATCCCACTCCTCAAGCTCAGAGGACATGCCCAGCTGCACTCCCCAACCCATTCAGCCAGGCTGTGGGTGAGACCTCAGAACAGGGCACTGACTTCTATAGGTGTGGTGGACAACTCAATGTACCTCCTTCTCCATTTCAGCGTATTCTTTGACTCTTTCTACAGCAACAATGTTGGTTTCCAGCTCAGATGACATGCGAACTAGCCAGTTCAAGTATGCTGTAATCTGCAAGAAGAGAAGTAGTCTAGAAGCAGTTTACACTAAATATGTTACCTGCAATAAATAAAAAACACGAAACAACCAAAGCACTGCAAGTTCATGAAATGCATAAATACAGACAAGATCTTGGCTAATCAGTGCTGGACAGGAGAAAAGTCCAGATGCCTTTAATATGCAGGGGATAAGTCATCTTAGCCACATCCCCTCACACAGGCGAGGCACAGAAGGAACTTCCCAGCATCCTTCCAGATGCTATTTATAGTTATTATTCTCTTCCTATGTTCCTTGTATTAATTTTACCTCCAAAGCCATAGCAAGGTTCTGACTTTCTGATGCAGTCTTACAATTCAGAGTTTTGTTTGGGTTTTTTGGTTTTGGTTTTTCTGGGGGTGTTTTTTTTTTTGGTTTGTTTTTGGTTTTTTTGGTTTTGTTTTTTTTTTTAAAAGGTAAAATTACCTGCAGCGAGTACGACACTGAGAGGCCAACCAGTCCTGCACTGAGTTTGTTGCGTGCAATCACTGCAAACAATGCTGCAAAGAGGACAATACAGTTCCCCACGTACTCCAGACGGACAGCCAGCCACCTGCAAGACAGAAAAATGTAATGCATCTTTCCGGTAATTCACCCACAAAGAATTAGGAATGTGGTCACACATTTTGTTTTTGAAAAGATTAGTAATACGGCATCTGTGTACTGCCAGTGACACAGGATCTGCAAGATATTTGAGGTTCTGCTCCAGCAGCATGCAAACCTACAGGCATGCAAAATTAATAAACCTTTCAGGTGCATAAATTCCTGTATTAGTTCAGAAAGCAGTTGTGGTTAACATTGGGATCAATGGATCAAAACTTTTAAAAGAATATTACCCAGAATTAAGGCAGGAACTCTCAGAAAGAAAAGAAATTCAGAATTAATCTTAATTCCATCACAGAAGTTTAAGCAAAACATCTGTGAAACAGACATATCCACACAGCCTTCCCTGCCCTGGACAAGTATGCTGAGAGCTGTGATTGATAAGGAGCACAGGCAGCAGAACCATGTCCTCCCTATATAACTGCCTTTCAATATTTCAACCCCGCTGTTACCTGTTTGCAACAATGCTTGGATAATAAGCTTTCTGATTTTCATCCACTTTCATGTCATTCTGCTTTATGAAACGTTTCTGCTCCTCAAAGGCTCGAATGACACTGACTCCCAGGAGGGTCTCATTGAAGTGAGAATATACAGGAGAACGACTGACAGACTCAAGGCGTTTGAGCTGGCGAGAAGTGGCCACATAAAATCTCTGCAAATCAGAGTACGAGAATTATGGTTACATCCAGACTGCGTCTGAAAAGACAAAGGGAATCATAAGAGAGTTCCCTGCCATTTGGGCTGTTAGTTACAGAGATTAAAATTACACATGGGAATACATGCCTTCTCCAAGACTTTTAGGCCTAAAAAGACCATTACATACACTCTGCTGTCTTTAAACAACCGCCAGTCAAACCAYCTCATGCAATAGCCATTTTCTCCTCCTTCTTTTCTCTGCAAGCTTAGTTCAACAGTATAAAACACACACATCACTGCCTTTAAGGTTTACTAATGTAGCCTGATAGATTCACTAATTCAAGAGACAAAGTGAAAACCCAGCTTCTCCTCTCTGATCTGTACTGGCTCTACTAGATTTCTAACAATAAAGCAAGAGTGAAGCAAGCACACCCTGCCTACACAAGACAGGAGTGAAAGACTGCCATCATTTCTCTTGCTCTGTAAACAATATTCTGATGAAACAGGCACATCAGCAATGCATACCTCTCTAAAAGCTACTCTTTTGTCTGGAAGCAAGTTTTAGAAAAGCCCATACATTTTCCATATTTAGGCTCTGAGCAACAAGCTATACAAAATTTGCCTCAAAATCTTTTTATAACATCTGCTTAGGTATTAAAGGATTTCCTTCTGCACAGAAGTCATTCTACACTTGATAACAGAAGGAAATGCTCTGCTGACATCAGCTAATCAATAAACCATGCAAAGCACAGTCAGTCAAGCATGACTCAAGTCAAACATACTAAAATCCATCCCAGTGCAGAGTCAGAAAAGAACTGTCTTAAATAACAGAGGATGAGTGACTGCTGGTCCCAGTGCCCCCAGGTAAAACCCCCTACCTGCACAAACAAGTAGACCAGTCCCAGAGGTGGAATAATGACAGCAGCCATAGGTGTGGCCAGCAGAATGATGATACAAGCCCCAATCACGTTAAATGTCGAGCCCATGAACATCTTGATGATTGGTGGAATGGTGGAGTCAATGGTATCTATCTCCTTAGAGAAACGGTTCACCAGATTTCCACTGGGTGTACGTTCAAAGAAACTCATTGGAGACCTGAGGACATTGTGCAGCAGGTTAAGGTGCAGGTGTCGTGAAGCAAATATTCCCCCTATTGACACAACCATCGAGTAGCCAAACACAGCAATACCTAGAAAAGAAGACTTGTTTTTAACTGCTTCCACCTCTCACACAAAACATTTTCCCTCATTTTGTCATCACTTAGCATTAGCACATCTCTAGTACAATAATCCTGAGAACTGGGGTTCATTACAGGTAGACTCAGCAATTACTCCAAGTAATTAAAAAAAAAAAAAAAAAAAAAAAAAAAAAAAAAAAAATCAGTGAAAACATCACATTTCTCTCACGGAAGAAGTTGTTTCTCCATTACAAAATTTTGTGTAATATTTGAGCACTTCCCTTGAATAAAGACCACTGAATTTTAAGGTGGGATTTAGTTTTTATTGCAGGATTTTTATGGCAATTCTGAAGTGGGGTACTTGGGGCGTTAGGTTTCATGGCAAACAAACTTTGACCACAAAGAGGACACATAAAAAGCCGCTGAGCTGGCCTCCCCGGGGTGCCTTGAATGGACTCTCAAACGGTCAGAGGGAACACCAGCCTACACAGCTCAGCCAGGCTGTGGCTGCAAGGGATGCAGTGTAGCCATGGCCTCTTGTGACAAACCATCCCTGTGAAGCAGGCTAACGTGGTTCATTTACAAGCCAAGGAGCCATTTCCTGGGTCAGACATTTGGACTCATCAGCCCCTGCAAACCACTTTCATTCTTGTTTTGTACAAACGGAAGAAAACCATATTCATTAACTGAATAATTTTATAGGTTGGTTTGCTTGCCTTTGTTTTTTTTTTTTTTTATTCACTCAAGTTTTTCATCTTTCTACAAAGGGAAGAAAAAAAAAAACCCCAAACAAACCCCACACTCAAATCCTTAGCAAACTGCTGTGGCAGTTCTGGGGATACAAGGTCACCAAGAGCATTAGAAACATTCTAAACCAGCTAATCTTAAAATAGGTAAGACCAAGCAAACCTTGAGAAATTCCCAGTGCTCCATACACTCCCAGTCTGACATTTGTGTACTGCTGTGTCCCATTGATAACAGGATCATCTGTCCATAAACTTAGCCAGTAGTTGGAAGCCAGGGAGGCTATATGATTACACATAAAGAGGAAAATGCTCAAGAAAGAGATAAAGAGTCCAATTGCTTTCATGTAGTCCCAGTACACTGTTGCCTTTACCTGAAAACAGAAGGGGGAAAAAAAAAAAAATACTTATTTTGCAGATTAAGTTTCAAAACCAGCAATTCCCCCTTCTTCAACCCCTATTTAAAGTCAGTATCCCCGCATCAGGCCATAAAAACACAACAGTTGCACTCTAGAGAGCCACTGCTTGGGAACACAAGCTGCAAAGCGTTCTATGGAGACGTGCCAAACCTGACATCCCTCCAGGGCAGGCACACATCMTCTTTCCCTTGTCTTCTAAGGGAAAGGAAGGGTAGGGAGAGAGCTGCCTGAAGTAACACAGAGCATCAGTGGCAGAGCCAAAAACTTCACTGAGGAGTTCCAGTTTTTGGCGCTCTCTTTACCACAAGATCATATAGCCTTTAATTAAATCCTTGCTCCACATGGCTTGTATCCTATGATCTATCTTTAACCAGAGGATTCAAGCAACACTGCTAGGAGGTGTAACTGCCATTTTCCCAAGAACCTCACTCTCAGGTTTCTCAGAAAGCCCTGGGTATCCTGGGATTAGATACTTGTGTCTACAGTGGAAACTTGGCTGAAATTCATCTGAGTCAATTCCAGCTCCTTACGCTGAAGGGCAGATTTCACTAGGTCACCTAATTTGTCACAACCTCTCTCCAAGAAATAGCTGCAAGGTTTTCATTTCTTCTTTTAAACTTTGATGTGGTCAGGCCCATCATCTTAAACAAAAGTTTTGGTGTCAGCACTCTTTCTGCATGCAAACCWGGGGCTCAGCTTTGGGAGCAGAGGGCACAGCAACACTTCCATGAAGTACTACACAACAAGCAGTAAGTCCAAGAATCCACTCAGACCTTTCTCACCCCCGTTACATGGTCTTTGGAAGCTATTTTCTTCTGAACCCTGTGGATTTTTCTGAAACTGAGAGTCCAGGAAGCGGGAACAGGAGACCTTACCCTCCCAGTCTTCGCTGTGTCAGCCTCCGTCAGTTTCCAGGAATTCTTTTCAGCAAGCGGCTTCTGCAGCTCTGCTGTGCTGCTCTGGTGCTGTGACTTCCCGGTGTCTCTGCTGTATGTTGAGGAGTTACTGAGTTGCCTGTTTGAAGACATTTATTTTTCAGTCTTAGCATGATACAGGCCAGGTGTTTGCTTCATAAACAGACTTCAACAGTCCATGGCTCCAAGTCAGTGGCTTACATTATTCTGGTGATAATCTCCTAACCAGTCATCATCAGGCCAGTGGTTACTAGTGCTTCCCTCCTCCCCTCACAGGGCACTCTTAATCCTCCCTGATGGCATTTAGTTCTCAAGTATCTATCTTCAGATACAAGTAACAGGCTAGCCAGTCAAAGAGGTCTTGGTTGAGCAATCAAACTCCAGAAAGAAAAATGCCTGGTGATCATCAACATCAGCCTTTACAAACCCTATCATCATATACAGTGCAGCTGCTGAAGTGCAAAAAGGATACCCACACTGGCATCAAAATGGGCAATTGTACTCCCAGGCACTCATTAGCTTCCAGAAATACAGTATGTCTAGAGCACCGTAGGAATAAGGCATAGACTATGAGATTGATTTTGGGAAGGTATAATCAGTGATTGCCTTTGGCCTCTCTCAAGCGTAATAGCAGCTGTACTAGGTCAGACTAAAGGTCTATGTAGCGCTTCATCCCATCTGACAGCAGTCAACTGCAGAAGCCTTGGGAAAGCATATGAAAGCTGGACTAGCCAATATGATACTCTCCGTTTTATGTGAGCCAAACCTGTGGTATCTTGCTACAACACAACCATTTCTTCACATGGAGAGAAGAGTAGCACAAGAGCTCTGTGTGTGTAGACATGCATGCGGAACAGTCTGTACCAGCAACTGGAGCGGGGCTGCAGCCTCAGAGGTTCATATGCCCAGGTGCTAGCAACTGGGGAGATTGGGATCCAGGGGCAGCTATTGGGCAGACTGAGTCTGAGCCCAACTAGTGGAGGGATCCACCTTGTACATATGCATATATTATATTCTCACTAGTGAACCTCCATCCTGCTCAGCCAGAGATGGGAACAGGATGAGGCCATTTGGTACTGTGTTTGTGTGGGTGCTCTAAGTGTTGYGATCTGTGTGGCCGGCCATGTATACATGTGGTATGTATGTACACTCTATGTGCGTGTGCCTGCTGCAAGTACATCTTCAGCCTTGCTACTGTTGGACCTGGAGCCATGGAGCAGCAGCAGCCTCGCCTCTCTCAGGCTGCTGCATCCGGCATGATACATTTTCCTCTAACAAATACCATAAACACCAAATTACTGTTTGTACACGACTGAGT
>JAYKAV010001111.1:1770268-1830434 GCA_035582835.1 Phoebastria nigripes | reverse complement strand
GGGGTGCGGGGTGGAGATGAAAAAGTAAATATGAAAATGGTAAGCAAAAAGATACAAAGGTTTCATTTCAATCCTAAATGCCAGGTGCAGTCCTAATGTGCAAACAAAGGGGGGAACACAAGTAAGTATTTACATATACTAACAGATAATTGACCAGGTGACAAATCAGTTTAGTTCCACCCCCAACAGGACTAGTTGCCAAGAAAGTGAACATTTGTTTTTCTCTTTTTCTACCAAATGTAGGTCAGTAATAATAATGTAATATAATTATGAGGACATACTCGATGTTAAATCATGCAATACCAAGTCACACTATGACTCACTCTGTGGAAAAAACCCCAAGCAATCCAACCACTCCTTTTCAAACCACATCTTTTACACAGTTAACTCTAAATTATTTTCATTTTAGAACACAATGAGAAGACATTCTAGCAAATGATGGAGTGAAGCTGTAAGAACAGAAGGCATGTGCTATTAACTTTGAGCCTTCCTGCAAAATTAAGCAGGAAGCAACATGCAAAAGCCTGATGTTTTTAAGCAACCATAGGAGTCAGATTAATTTAAGCAAGAGATCTTGCTATGAATGTCATTTCTCAAAAAAGTCTTGTTATCCCACAACATCCCATTTGTAACAAGATGCAGCACACACGAGACAATTGTCTAAAACACTTCACAAAACCTGTCAGCTTGAAATATTAAGCTTTCTCTGAGCAACTTAATTCAGTCTAATACAGTGCCATGAGTAAAACTTCTAGGTTCAAGTTATGTCATCATTTTCCTAATACAAACCAAATGACTGGCTCCTAAAAAATTAACCATCAATTAAATGGAACTCTATTTTCAAGTATGAAAGTTAACTCAGAATTTGTAACAAAAAAATAATTTTGCATTTTAAAGGGTTTATGCATAGTTTATGCAAACAGAAAAGCCCACCTGCATCTATTCAAAAGATATGCTGGAAAATTTGTGTAGATCTAGAGTCTGAAGTTTTCATGTTTTTGTACTAAAGCAAAATACATGCATGGAACAGTTCATCAATACTGTGCACTGCTTGAACATAAAGCTGTTCCCTCCTGTGTCTGCAAACTCAACATTGGTTCATTACTCTAAAAACCCAAAGCTAAACTGTTCAGTGTGGTCTAGAAGCAGAAAAAAGTAGAAAATGTGAAAAAGTGAAGAGTTCAATGATTTAGTTCTTATTTTTATTTATACGAATGAGAGCAAACCAATATGGGTCTGCTGGTTATTTTAAGCACTTGACAGCATTTCTTTTGGATGGCTCCCCTATGAAAACCAGCAAGCATTCCAGCATCATATCGCTTTAGAGCATCACTGAAGTTCTAAACCCACATGAACAAAACAAAACCGCAAATAAACCATCCTGCCCTAACAGCTCTTAAATTTGATTTTGTGTTGTAGGCTACAAAGATTTCCTGCTTATACTGCATTTACCTCTTAAGAACGAAAAATTCTCAAGATTGCCATAGTAAATCCAGCAGGTGCGCCTAGGGTATAAGCTCACTAATGAGGGCTCTGTTGAAAAATGTGTCCAGAAATAATAAAAGGGAACAGCTGCGAAGTACTGAATACACATATGAGAACAAAAAGGACCTTCGGGGCTCAATCCTGAATGATCCCACTCTGGGTACACTCACTACGCTCCTAAGTCCTGGGTGCATCTTTAAAGTTTATTTAAAGCTTCCTCATGGAAGCGTTTGAGATAAAGAATTACTGCTGATGAGTTATCTACAAGCTGACACACCAACTGTTGCAGCATCACGCAAACAAGTAACATGCAAACCAAGCTGCTATGTTCTATGGTGCAGATGAAATTCTTCTAACAATGACTCAATCTCTTGTAAATGAACTGCAGCTGCTCATATTACTCCAACACAAGCACTAATATAAAGCCACATGGCAAAAAAGCAGTTACCTGTTTCCAGAGGTTGAATCGTTCCTTCTAACGAAGGATCTGAGTCTAGAAGTATATATAATTAACTTTTCCCAGAACACACTCAACCATTTCCAATCTTTACAAACACAAATGCATCCAAGTAGCACAACCTAACCCACAAAACCATAAATGCCCAGGACAGGATCAAATTTGCTGAAATGGACCTCTTTTTAATCCCAAGCCTCATACACAGTCAAAAAAGACAACCTTGAGGAAAAAGAAAAAATCCAAATCAGATGGCTACAAGTGACAGATCAAGAAACTTCCTTTCTTTCAAGATATGCACTAATGAAGAGAGAATCAAAAAAAGTTACTCTAAAGTGGCCTCGCATTGACAACAACAGAAAAACCTCACTACATACAGGGAACTACCATGTGCATTTTCCCCAGTGGTGGGGAAGAGACTTCATTCAAGAATCTTAAGAGACTCCCTGACCTTAACATTAAAGATGCAAAGCATCATGTTTTCAGAGTGGCAACTTTTGTCCACATGGCTACATCTCTCCTCCCACAGCTTTGCTATTCTGCCTTGCTTTAGTCATGTAACTGCAATGAGAGAAGGAGGCTGTGGCAGCACCTGTTTACTTAGTACCATCTACTCTGTAGTACCCGGTCATCACCCTGCATGGACAGGTTAGTAAGAAACAGTGAGATAGTTCACGCTTCCAAGCATCTTGATACCCTAACAGCACTCATCTTGAATCAATATTTGCTTCTGCCATTTAGGGCAGAGGCTGCAAATAGCTTTTACTTTAGGAGAGAGAAAGGAAAGAGTTGAATTTTGCTAGAAGATAACTAAAATGAATTTAAGAGAAAGTCAGATTATTTCCTGATGCAGACAGGTGTTTCCTGAATTACTACTCAGGTCCAGACTCCACAACAACATTTGGAAAAAAACCAACACATCTCAATATTTAACTCTTGCCCTCCAAGGAGTCAGAAAGGAGAGAAGCACCCAACCATCCCTACAGGCATCATACAAGCTCTCTTAACTATCCAACACTGTTACTAAGCTTAACTCAGCCTCATGCTGTTAGAAAAAAGCACAGCCACACAATACAGGTGTGCTGGGCTTTACTGGGAGACAGTGTTGACTGTGAAGGCACAATGCTTTTCCTTGCACATTCAAAACCCCAGCCCATAATGCAGAATTAATTTTTATTATGAAATAGACACTACTACCTAGTGTATAATACAAAGCAATTCAGCAAGGAAGCTATCTTCCATTCAAATTCAGCACTTTAAAAATCACTCTAATTTTTTTTTTTTTCCCCTCACTGCTGCAATTGGGAAGCAACTTCTACAGAGGCCAAGCAAGGCCCTGTGAATCTTACTCCTGTACCATACTATCTTTTCCAGAAAGCAGAACAGCTGAAATTTGGGGAATTAAGTCCACAAAATTTAAGAAAAAACTCTAAGACATTCAAATTGAATAGCTACAAGTAACAGATCAAGAAGCTTCCATTCAAGATATGGCAAGATATGGAAATCATTGAACTAAACGCTACAGTCCAGACTCTTAGCAGTTCTCAGCAGTTACCCCCCTTCCCCTCCAAAACAAAACTGAATAACCTGTTGTGCTGGCAATTCTCATATAAAAAGTGAACTGAGTAGCCATTGAAAGGTCGTTCAGCTTTTTATTTGTCTGCAAAGTCACAGAGCCAAATGCTGGGGAAACAACCATCTGAAGCACAGCCCACACAATGTAAACCAGATTTAGAATTACTAATTCTAAATGCTGTACATCTGTACATCTCTATCTTTCAGGCGCTGCAGTCAAGGCCAAAGATGAACCAGACAGTTAAAAAATATTTCAACCTTATGGTGCAGTTGCACTTCTGTGGAGCCACTTTTACTCCCCACAAACACTAAAAATAGCTCCAGGCTTTTCAAGGACAAACCAAAGTTTATGCTGAAGMCATTTGGAAAAAACAGCAAAACCCCAACCCCCACACACATTAAAACAAAAACTAACATCTGCTGCATTGGTTTGTATGGGAAACAAGGGAAAACAGTCATAAGAAAGGTAATCTTAAAGTAACTATTTGCTATCTGTACAGCAAGAGGTATTGCAGCAACAGCTACAAGTCTGGAGGGGGGGAAGGGGGAGGACACCAAAACAGAAACCGTTCACAGGAGTCAAAGGCTCATGCATGACTCCAGACCAACCTGCACAGGCAGGAGTAGTACTGGCATCAGCAAATCAGACACACTAAATGCCAGAGAATGGAACAACTGCTAAAAGAAGAAGAATTTGGATGCTTTTTATACAACCTGGTAGGTTAATTTTACATGTAGTTCCAGTTACTTTGGTGAAGATTACACACCGTAGACACCGTAAGGCATCCATTTCATGTATCCACAGCTGAAAGCAGCAGTGCTGCACATTGGACTCCCTGTGGCTGAGCAGCTACTGCTGCCACCCTTGTCACTGCCGTCTGCATCAAGTAGAATGCTGGAGAAGAAGGGGGAGCTCACACCTCCTCTCTGAGCCATCCCAAAGACTCACGCAGGGGCAGCTTTCTGGAGTGGGGAGTTTTCCCACACACATAAGATACACCATGAAGCTGAGGATGGGAACGGCAGCAGTACAGCACACAGACAGCAGGTAACCCTCAGGAATCCCAATGGGAGAGAAGGGCTGGGAGGCAATGGGGAGCAGACCCACAGCCAAACCTCAGATGCTGGGTAGGAGAAGAGGCTTTCCCACCCTTACAGAAGCAGGATGTATTCCAGCCAGAAAGCACCAATCCACAGTTTTCTATTTTGCGCCAGCTTAAGTGTTTTCAGGCTGCCAACGTGTAGCTTCAGACATAAGGGAGCCTCCCTTTTAAAGTGGGTGTGCAGATCCCCTCCAGCTAGCTCAGGCTGGCTCCCATCACAGATTACTCTGTATTTATCCAAGAACCTGTGATTTTTAATATTTAGTGACCTTTTACGCATCTGATAAATATTAATACTATCCCTGTGAACCAGACAAATAATGCCCGTATTTTTCAATTTTACCATTGGCAGAAGATCACTTGACCACAACTGAGAAACAAATTTGCTGCAAATATCAACCCTGTGATATAGCAACCCTCTCTGAATCACCAGGGTCATACAGAAGTTAAAAGTGCCTTTTATTAGACAACTGCAGAGAAGCATGGCAAAAGATAAAGCACTGGCTCACTTTCCAAAAGAAGAGTCAGTATTTAAATGGAAAAATAAAGTAACTTAGTTTAATGTAAAGGACTTCAAAACCTACCATGCACTTGGAAAGGGGAGGAGACAAAGGCTAAAAGAACAAGGCTATTAAAGGAGGCAAATCTTTGTAAAAGTCAACTTGTTAACTTAATAGGGAAGTGCAGAGAAAGTTAGCTTGTCCCTGGAAATCTTGTACACTGAAGACTGCAACAAGTCTGACTGCGCTCAAAGTAGCTATAGGAGCACCTACAGAAAATACACAGAAGTTAGCCAGATTCTGCTTCTATAAAATCTCTTCCCGCAGTGCTTTTCACAGTGGGAGACCCCACCCATACAGCACTCCGTGTTTACAGACAGTGTCCACCCAAACCAGTGTCCCAGTCTGCAGAGTGACAACTGAGAGATATCAAGAGACCTTTGCAAGAGGAGAGCTAGTATACAGCACGGCATCCTGACCTTGAGCCTCAGCTCGACGCATCGCCCCCAAATCTAACTCCCCATCAGGGACAGCTGGATGCATGAGAGGGAGCCAGGAGAAGATGCCACCTTGCACATCCAGGAAACAGACTCTGCTCGTTCACAGCCTCCAAGGGCAGTCTGTGTTGCCAGCCTAGATAGTAGAGGGCAGCTTCAGAGAATAAGGCAGACCATCACAGCCCTCACACAAGGAACTTTTAGATGAACATCAGGAGCAGCCCCTTGCCAAAGGCAGCCATTCAACACCTCTTTAATGTTTTACAGCTTCGTCAGTGCAGCTAAATGTGGCACCATTTCTGTTTTGCCTGTGACAGGCATGTGAGGAGTAGACTGAAAAATGCTTCTGCTTTCCCTCTAGGGAATGGGTGGGAACCAAGGGTTTTCCAAATGGAAGATGATGGGAAAAGTGGGCTCAATCCTTTCCTTGTTCTGGAGAGCCTGCTCTGCAGCACTCAGCAGCACGCATTTGCTACCAAACAGGCCTCAAGCACATGCCAACAACTTAACCCCAGGCAGCACAGTGCAAGCACCCCTCATATGGAGGAGCGTCAGGAATCACCACAGGCAAGCCACTGAAGAAAACAAGCTGGAGGCAAGAGACCAAGTTCCCTTATTAAAATCCAATACTGCAACCATCTGCAGGTTAAAAAAAAAAAAAAAAAAAAAATCTAGAGTATATTCCTGTATCAGTGCAGCTCTACAGCTGTTTGTAAAGCAGAAGCAGGAGTCAGGGATGTCAGCTAGAAAAATGAGCTGCTGCTTCCTCCTCCCCATCCCCAAAGGAATTATCTGCATAAAGACGACTACATCCTAATAAGCACAGGAAGGGTGTATAAACTCCAGCTGGCCTTTACTTGATCTCACAACCATCTGAATTTTGCTCCGAGAGGAATTTTACTACAGATCTGTTCCACATTTTCCTAAATTTTAAGAAAGAATGTGTGTTTAATCTCACAACCTTCAATGCCCTCAAGAAAGAAGTACCTCTACGTATAGATATATCACAAGAAATAATAGTTTCTTTTAACTTTCCTTCCACTACTAGTATTTTTCCTTTAACGTGAATCCCTTAACATGCCACACATCAGCTTATCCCAAGAGAATTTATTTGTAAGCTTACCGCTGTTCTCCATGTTTTGTTCAGCATTAGCATATGTACGAAGATACTCAGCAAAAGCCCCATCTTGCTTCAGCAGCTCCTGGTAGGAGCCCATCTCAGAGATTTCTCCGTCAGTCATTACCAGAATTGTATCCATTTGAGGCAGATAGTTGATTGCGTGGGTTACCAAAACCCGTGTCTAAATAGGAAAAGAAAAAAAAAAAGTTTTTCTAACATATCAACATCTCAAATTAGTAAATACAATGGTCTTGCTGCTTGAATTCTGTGTATAACACAGTAATAACTATGGAGAGGCATGCAGCATTTTTAAGAAAAAATACTGTCCTTGTCTTGATTTTTGCATGAAGAAATATTGAATTACAGAAACTAGAGCACATTGTTATAAAAACTCAGTGTTTTATAAAAGTCCTCTAAAAATCTCAAAAGGATCCTTTCATTTTTCAGATGTTAAACAAAAGTCTGAATATGCAACCTAACAAACTTGGAATCATTTGAACTCAGCAAAGAAAAACAAATCATTCTCTAGAGACAAGTATCCCATTATGACATACTTTATTTTTCAGGATTCCTTTTGGTCCAATAACTTTTTCAAAAATATGTTTCCCAACATGAGCATCAACAGCTGATAAAGGATCATCAAATAAACATATATCTGCATTACAGTAAACCGCCCGAGCAAGACTGACTCGCTGTTTCTGTCCTCCAGACAAATTCACACCCTGGGGAAACAAGAAAATATGATCCTTTATTTATAGCTGAAAAGAGGTGTCTTGCTGCAGTTTGTGAAAGACACAAGTCGTAGGTGGTTTATGCAAATTAGAGAAATTTCAACACTGTATGAAACAGATCTCCATCACRAATAATTTCACTACCACAATAGCATAATCAATCACAGTCAAAATCCTCTTGGAAGGAAGCACGTCTTAAGTTCTCACTGTCAGTGAGGRGCTAGTCAAAAAAAAGTCTTTGCTAGTCTTGTTAAGCAATTAACCCAGACCGATCTACCTAACTCTGTACGTTCAGAGGCTAATTTTCTTCTCAGCTGTATTTCTGCAGTGCTGCCTCTGATTTAATAAACAAACTCTGTTCACACTCCACAATTTGGTTGGCCTGCTGACCAATAAGGAAGATAAAGCTGCACTCTTTACTGAATCTGGGGCTGTCAGTTGGCAGCTATACCCCACCTAGAACTAGTCAGCAGGCAAAGCACATATCCCTACATATCCCTGTCTTCTGGAGAATATCAGCTTAGCAGAACACCAAGCAGGTTACATACACATACCCTGCTGGCCACGTGGTTAGGGGACACCGGGTCCTGCTCCCATAGCAGAGCACTTCAACATCTATGCAAGTTTCTAAATCCCACACCGTACATACTTTTGCAACCAAGTGCCAGTTTTGGGGTGGTGGTTGTTTTTGTGGTTTGTTTTTTGGGTTGGGGGGGTGGGGGTGGGTTTGGGGAAGGGGGGTTGTTTGCTTGTTTTAAATGAAACTGAAGTGTTCAGAAGATTCTTCTCTTCCTGTTTCCATACATTTTTCTGCTCTATGACCATGGCAACTTAGAGATGATTAAAAATTGTCATTGCAAGATGCTTCTGCATTGGTAATTGAGGACAGGTTTCCTCCCCTTTGAGGCTTAAAGACAAGGAAAACATACTGTTCAAATTTGCCTCTTATTCTAGAGGATTTCTACTCTGAATGTTTTAAATTCAATACAACTTTAAGATAAAGTAGAATAGAAGTCATATGGCCTTAACTACAATCAATAGCACTGTTACGGTAGAGTAGGTATTTAAATACCTTTTCTCCTATTTCTGTTTTGTCTCCCGTAGGAAGAATCTCTATATCAGGCAACAATGCACAAGCCTCAATCACACACTTGTACCAGCTCTCATTCATCTCCCTTCCAAAGATAATGTTATCTTCCAGAGTTGCATTTTGGACCCAGGCTTGCTGAGGAACGTAGGCTACTGAGCCCTGCAAGAAAAATAAAGTTCCTTATTCAGTACTTCAGACTAGAAGTCTGCACACAAAGTCAAAGCACAGCAGGGCTTTGTGAGGCAGGCAGTGCTAATCACCTCACAAATTGCATATGGTCATTTCAAAACTGCACAAAGTAGTTCTTGGGCTACCGCCTCCTCCAAAATGTTATTTTTATAATCCTCTCTACAAGTGAATGTAACAAAGTGTGTTGGTGGAAAATAAAGGACTTCAAACAAAATATGATTCTCTAACATAAACTTGGAGGAAACATTTGTTTAGAGACTATGTTTGCACAATTGCTGTCAGAAGTCATTAGTTCTTTCATATAGTTCTAAATTATGTTCTGCATAAAACAATTTAATCTGGAATGCAAGTGTTTCACAAATGCATCCCTGCCAAGAGATTTCTGCAGAAAGTAGGGGAAGTCGTTTTTATATAAAAGTCACTTCAAAGGAAGAGATTGAGCTACTGCAAAGTATTTTGCTTTGAAGATTAGTTCTGCCTTCTCTTTCTGCACAAATAATCAGTGATTCAGATCTCACCTACTTTATTTTTCCAGAACAATTCTGGAGGTCACCAAATGTGCATTCTTTTAAATGCAACATATTTGTTTTGCTCTTAAAATAATTCTCTTTCCATACATTACAGCAGCAGCAAAATCCAAAACAAGGACTTTTTACTTATTTACTTACTTCCAGGTCATTTTTCCTCTGTGAGCTCTGTGCAACTCTGGTGTCTAAGAAAGTAAAAACTACAACAGCAGCTTTTCCCATGTTTGGGTATCTGGGTGTACCCTCTCTCCTCATAATTCTCTGATGTCTAAGAAGGTATGAACCAATACTGCTCTTCCTCAGGCTGAAGTATGTATAATAGGGTCTCGCCGCCTCATACCTGACTGCCAACAAGACTCACCAGAATACTTATCTTTGAGACCTCCATCATTCTGTCTATTTGGCTAAATCTGAAACCAACAGATTTAGAAGTCGTTGGGTCAAGGCTTAACAGGCAATTACACAGAGTGCAGGCTAAGGCATATACATGGCTTACCAGGAAATCAGGCTAAAAAATGCATTCATTTGAAAGGCTCTCTCTTCCCCTCTTCACACCACTTGGAAATCTAGAATCCCTCTGGCAATACCCACAAATAGCTGAACAATTCTTTAGACGCATCACACCTTGACAACCACGTAGCCTTCCTTTTTGTCCATCTCCCCCAGTAATGCAGACAGCAATGAAGACTTTCCACAGCCAACTTGACCAACAACAGCTACCAAGGAGCCTTCAGGAACAGTGAAATTAATGCTGAAATAAAGTGCACATAATTCAGCCTTGCTTGCTGGCACATCCCAGTAGTTAAACAGTCTATTGAACAGCCCACATAAAGCCAGATGCAATGTGAACACCCACTGCAAATGCTGACACAGCACAGAAACTTTAACTGTTTGAAAATGCAAACCTCTCATTCAGAAAGCACCCAGCTCTTCTTATACTTAGGACATAGCATCTTAATATGTAATTAATCAAAAGGAGAAGAAAAAAGGAAAAAAAAAAGCAGTACTGTGACACCACCTGTCCAGTATTTCTCTCAAATGCTCTGTGAACACAAATGTAAATATCAATGGATGCTTCCTAAACAGCATCCTTGTCCGAAAGAATATACAATTTAAGGCCCGAGAAAGAGCAGCCAAAATTAAGGAAGGGGACAGGGCACAGGGAAGACACAGCTTGTAGCTGCATCACCCCAGTTACTTTGTTAGTCATACCGTGTGCAAGGTTCTTCACTGGTTTTCTCCAGCATGGGAATCAAGGATGGCTACAGTTCAGCGAGAATAAGATTTTAAAAGGAAGACTCTGAGGACATAGTGCAAACATGAGGGACTAGGGATAATTACGGGGGGCTAATCTGGCTGCATCCTCTAGATGGAGCTCATCCCATCTGCAGCACATAGCAAGGGCTTGAAATCTCTGAGGCTTTCTCTCCTCCCATTATACCTCTTGCTAGTCCCCTTTATGCACTCCATACATACAACATACTTTGTAAATTCCTCTAGTTCATGAAGCCCCTGGTTTAAAAAAAAAAGATACAGAACAAATGTTATTTGTTCTCCTGTTCCTTTAAGGCAACAAACTCTTCTGCATATAGATTTTATAATTCAAATGCAGATCATTTATGATGCAGCAAGATTATGGAGCAGAATAATGGGTACTAATTCTTACCTGTTCAGTGAAGGAGGATCATTTTTGGACCAGCTAAACGTTGCATTCTTTACAACAATGCTTCCTTCAGCTGACAAATAGAAAATTCATATTTAAAAAAGTTCCAGTGCAAGCARCTAAATTGTGTGCTCTGGATCATGCCACAAGTCAATCTAAGCACACATAGGCAGAGGTATAAAGCTACTTTTCCAGCAGAACAACAACCCACTGCTTACCAAAAAGCTTATGTTCTGCTTTTACTGAATGTATCAAGGCAGCAGAGATTCTGAGGTTACACTTATTCAGTAACCAGGAGGTACATGAATGTCAACTATACAAAGACCCTGACTTAACTCAGCTGCATCCTCCTTCATCCAGCAACTCCACTGCAGCACTGCAAAGTCAGTTCAAGAAACTAGCAGCCTCAATCTGACTTGTGCTTCAATGGAAGCATCAGCTAAACTGCCAATTCCATGTGTGAAGCCAAGTTACTACAAGAATGATAGGACAAAATAAATCAAACTACCAAATAAAGTAACTTTGACCAAAAATACTGCTCAGTGAAATGTCACATGGTACTGGCATCTGTAGATTTTTACAGTGACAACTCAAAATATACCACTCCTAATTCAACCAAGTATGCAATAAATACTTAGTCTAGGTAAATATTTACATTAGTATGCAAGTACAACCCATTATGGACAAAAAAAAACCAAAACCCCACACTAAAGATTTGTGAGCAATGTATTCATGGTTATCAGCTAAGAAAGGGGAGGAGATACTCCCAAAAGGAGGTGGAGGGAAAAAAAAAAAACCAAACACCAAAAAAACCCAACAAAACCACAGCAGATGACTGCTTACSGGAAAGCCAAGTAACTAAAATGATACAGAGCTCAGCTAACTGCATGAGGGAGTGATGGGGATTTCACTATCTTTGTAAAAAGGAAGTAGGAAAATTCATTTAGAAATGACTGACGTAGTTAAAGTCAAGTTTTGTTTTGCAAGAAAAAGGGCATTAGTTTTTCAGTAAATCTGCCTTCATGCTTATCTATCTCCTAAACGGCTCTATATAACCAGATGAGCAACACTGAATACAGTGGCAGTGACACAGAGAGTTAACACTCTTTGCACAAAACAGAAAGTAGAGGCATTTGCCAGAACTGGGACTTAGCCCTTCTCCTTCAAGGGTGCTGAAGTGTTACATGATTGTTCTTCTCCAAAATGCTGGGTTTTGGCACAGCGTTAATTATCATTCTGTTACCTGCCTACAAATTTCAAATGGCTACACTTGAAACAGTCTAACAAGTAATTTTTGAAGTGACCATCTGTGTCTGGATGCAACCATTTCTGCAGTTTGGACACAGGAGTTGGGGAGAGGAAAGAAATTACCTGAGAAGGTGGTAGAAACTTTATATAATTTTCATTTTACAAACTCCCTTCTCTGCTTTCTGGCTAAAATTTATCAGTGAAATCCACCAAAATGCAGTACATTTGTTACAGAAAGCAAAAGAAACACTGYAAAGCCACCCAAAACCTGCACACACTGATTTTCAACAGGAAAAGAAACTCACCCTCTGTGATGGGACCCCTGATTATGCTCTCTGGATCTAACTCTTCATGAGACAGGAACACCCTAAGGCGCTTCAAGGAAACACTGGCCTGCATGGGAAAGGGATGCAAAACTATCTTATACTCTACTCATTATATTTAAGAGCTTGTTGTTTTGCACCACATATACATTACATCATTGTTATGCATTCCTAATCCCTCCTTAAATCCATTGCATAGTTTCTTGGATAGTCAAAATTGCACTTCCCAAACCACAAGAAATATGGTTGATTTCAGGAACACCCAGCCACCATAACTGGGATTGGTAATTTTGCTTGCACAGCACTTAACACACAGGAAATGCAAAGCTCCCTTTCTGAGGTGGCTGAATTTCACCGGTGGACATTCTCTAAGCACAGGAATGTAATCTTTCCACCCAGTGGCTACTTCTGCACAGAAACACCTGTTAATGACTTAAGTCTTACTTCTACTATGCTGCTGATAACCATAGGAAGCACGTTCAATGGAAACCTGAGGATGTTGAATAATGCTAGGGAAACAAATGCCTTCTGAGCATCCAAGATGTTGTTCTTGTCTATTGTGACATACACAGCAAACGTGGACAAGGCAACCTGAAACAAAGTGTAATRGTTACAGTTAGGGTAATGTTTTTTAAAGCCACTAACTCGAGTCACACAGTCTGACAACTGGAATCAGAGGTCTACAAATCAAGGAAAGAGTAATGTTTTGGTAACTTCCTTGTTCCTGATAACGCTTTTTGCAAAACAAACATTTGATTTAAATCGATTGTTGTCAAAAGAAGTTGATGACTTCTCTTGGAAAGGTGACAAGTGCTTACTTTCTTTACATAGCAAGGGTGAAACCACAAATGTCCCACGCTATTTGTGGTCACACTGCAGGAGAAGGGAAGGAGAGGAATGATCACTAGTCTTTCTTGCTGCTCTCTTTCAGTTTTAAGGCACTCCCCATGGTACCAGATACTGGATCAGTAACATATATAGACAGAGAAGTTAGAAACACCCCAATGCTAACCCATTTTATATTTTGTAGAGACTACCACAACCGTAGATTTCCAAGTACAGCCCACTTTATCATGGACAGATTGTTTTCCAAAAAACTTGAAATGTTACTGCATTACAAAGATGAAGCCTTACTGTACCTAAACAGCTCACAACAGAAAAGCTTAAGGTCCATGCTGAACAAGAAAATTACATTGAACCATTGTTATCATCAATCATAAGGCATAAAAATAATTCAAAAAATCCATATACTTATTTACATTTTTAAAAAATGTGTTGATTAAATTATAGTAAAATTAAAGTAAACTAAGTAAAACCAAATGTTCACTTTCAGATCTATTCCCTTCACAGTGTTTTCTTCCATGGTAACAACACTCATACCTGAGTATATCACAAGATCCAGCAACTCTTTCCCACAGACTGCCACTTAAAACAAGAAACCAAGGTAGGCTAACCTTTGGCATTCCCCCTCCCACAAGACTTGAAACAATTAGCTCAAATGCCTAAGGAACAGTCTCATATAAGCACAGCATCCATTGAAGACATTAGTATTTCTGTTAAAAATCTGACTGCTGTGAAGTCATGTATTGCTCTTCGTATGGCGGCTGACTCAGCTGTGCCTCATACAGTAGCTTGTTTGTACAATCCTTAGTTTGGACAACCATATCCCAGGGAGAAAGCCCTCCCACAGAGATCAAAAACAAGACAGAGTCCAAAGAATAACCTCACAAGCAGCATGTCTGCACTCTTGTTACCCACAATTAGTCTGAAATACACCCTTATACACATAGCAGCAGGGGAAGTGATGCAAAATGAATAGTTTCCTGACACCATTATTAAACAATGTTTTAAAGAGCCCTGGCCATGGAAACAGGAGAAGGAGTAGAGGAAATAAAGAGTTTTGCATGTCAAAAGTGCTTTCAAGCAGGCACTTGCAATAATTCTTTAACCAGAAGTTCAGAAGAACATATACGAAAGAACAAAAATCCAAGAAACAGGATGTAAACAGCAGCCATGCACTTTGGGCTGTACCAATTCTGCCCCAGTGGCAACCCCCCCCAAGGCGTAGGACCATCGCCACACATTCATAATGTGCGCTGAAAGAGAGCTACTCGTTAGGTGAATGCCTTCTCAGACTCCATAGAACAGCATTAAGGAGTCCACCTGCAGAGTTTTATTTAGAAACTTCATTTAATAATGTATTTATATTAAAACCATCTCAGACTTCTTTTAGAAAAGCATTCACTTAAGAATGCAGCTGATGTTTCCTACCCAGGGCACTACTGCTTCTGCCTTTCATCATGCCCAAAACATAATGTAAACACTAAAAATGTTTGCAGGGAAGGAATCTGAGACTGGAAAGTACACTTAAACACCTTCAACTGGAACAGCACATATTTTATCCTAATGTAGTCATGGCTTCTATTTGTTTCTGCAGACAAGAGCAATGGCCCCTTGTTCTAATAGGGTCTGAAGCAATTTTGATGTGATCTCACCCTTCTCTCCCTTTTATTAGTTTAAATTTAAGCTAACCACAAACACAGTGGGGATGTTTCACATCTCAAGAATTTTTTTTTTTTTAAATAAGAATTTGAAGCAATCCCAGTGTACACAATGGCTTTACCTCTCCACATTGTTCTTAAATAGATGCTGGGAGAACCCAGGCCAGAGGTATGCCTGGTGCAGTGTCCCATTTGATCAAGGACTCAGTTATCTAAGGACCTGCTGCTCTCAGAAAGATGCTGAAATAAGGGAAGTTTTACTCTGTCAGCTACAGCTACCACCTGGAGGGTACTGTGCGCATTARTAACCTCTTCTAAATCTGACAGTACCTGTAATCTTAGGTTCTTCAAGTACACCACCAAAAATAGAGGGGGATGCAGAGGAGGTTTTTATTTTTAAATACTTAGGCCATTAACTTCTAAAATACTTCCAACTTGGATGTTCCTAAGTTTCAAGTAAAACAGTAGTGTCTTTTCATAGAGAAGTGGAGAAATAAGTGTTCAATTTCCCACTGCTGCGGAGGGCATTCTGACTCTTCCACTCATTAAAAAACAAAACCGAAACAAGTTCTCAAACGTTGCCTTGGAAAGCATGACCCCAAAAAGGAGAGCAGACTTCTAGATTTGTTTCACTTACCAAAAAAGGAGCACAAACCCAAGTGAAGGTTGCCATTGCAGCAAGGTAAGCAGATTTTTTTAGGACTTTGAGTTCTTTCTGTCTGATCTCTAATACCTTGTCTCTGAAGGCTAATTCCCAAGCATAAAGTTTCAGAACTTTAATCCCATTGAGAATTTCATTCATCAGCTTAATTCTGTTGTCTTTGCTCTTCATTTGAGCCACCTAAAAACAACATTGCAAAAAATAATTAGCAAAGCACAATACTTGGCAGAGCCACAAAGTTCTGAGCTTTGTATTTTGCAATGGCAAAATTTACCTCATTATCATCAAAAGCTTACTAGCTTCCCAAGCAGGAAATTTGAGATGCTATCTGAACAAACAAATATGCAGAATTAACAAGATGTTTTAAACCAATTAAAAGAATGCTTCATGCAGCTAAAAATCCGAACCAAGATCAAAACAATTGTGGTACTGGTTTAAGTGGGATTAACCCTGCATCAGGGAGCCCTGGGACTCAGGTTCCTCGTAGGTACAATACACAGTTAAAAAATAAGCCACTATAATCAAGCTTCAGTGACGTGCAGTTTGCATCTAACCTTAGACCAGACTTGGTTTTGCTTCATTTTCAGCACTATCAAGGGCTTTCTGATGGTGCACTAAGGCAAAAAGCTTTCCATTCAGCCATAAGAAGAAAGTCCATTCTTCAGAAGTTTCTGTCTTCATAAAGCATTTTACTGAGAGCAGTGCAAAGCTGAAACGATGTTGTGATTCAGCACTAGTACAGCTATCCCAGACAGCTGTAACCAGTGGCAGTGTGGTTGTGACAGGCTAGATATCCCCTACTTCTCCCATGTAGGAACCAAATGCTGTGGTATATTTTGATGAACATCTAGAGCTAAAAGGTTTAATTTACATAAATCAATCTCCTCTGACATTCGGTAAATTCAGTTAGTAGTGAAGTCTGTACCAGAAAGCACGTGGTGGGGCTGTTGGAAGTAGTTTTTGCAATAGAAAACATGAGAGTTTGAGTCTACATTTACTTATGTGCACTCTCTGTAACAAACTGATCCCCAAGAACAGCCAACAACTAAGACTTCTCCCTCCTCATCCCTCCAGGGAAAACACAAAAACAAACAAACAAACAAAAACCCAACAACAACAACAACAAAAGACGACCACAAGAACAAAACACACACACACACACACACACACACACACCCCCCCAACACTGCAACCACTGTCCTGGAAATGTGAATATTTCACTCATTAAGGTTTATTAGGCAGACAGTAGTTTACGTTTGCACTTTAGTTTAGGCAGCAAGTTAAAAACTAAACTAATTCCAATGCAATCATCGGGCATTTCATGAAGCTGGCTAACTTGCTACCTTGGTCTTAACTACTGCAAAATTTTTACACCGTTATGTACAGATATGCTGTAAGGCTGAAGACGTGAGTTTGTTTATTCTGCATACACAACGCCTCTGACCTTTCTTTCCCTTCCCTTTTTTTGAGGGATAAATAGAGGGAGGGAAAAAAAATTTAAAAGGACAAACCTCAGGAACAAGTCAAAGAACAGAACAAGTTTCTTAAAAGCACTCTGTTGCATATATAAAGGTTCTAACCTGATAGGTTTTTGTCTTCATTGCCATCACAGCATTTATCGGAACCAGAAGGATCATGACAGCCACACCTGCCAGCACTGAAGGACCTAAATTCTGAAAAGCACTTAATTGTAAACATTTATTCAAACTCATTTTTAAAAATCTTGGGTCAAACCACTGCGTATGCTACAGAAAAGCATTCTGAAATAGCTTTTCAACCTCTTCTTCCCTTTTTAAGGACACCTTGGAGGAAGAAGAGCAGGATCAAGTAGGGGCTTGGGTTGATGTTTATGTGCTTTGATTTTTGAAACAAACATACATATATAGCCCCCATATAGAGAGGTATATCTAGATATAGATCAATCTCTCTATATCTCTCTCTCTACACACATACAGAGATCTTTTAATGTTTTCCAGTTTTTGCTGGTTTGTCTGTTCTTCTGAAGTAGAGACCCATGCAGGAAGTGACCGACTTCTTGGGGAATTTCATTACCTTTCTGATTGACAGTGAGAATCAGGAAGAGTCAGCCTGGTGACTGTCTGGACTAGAAATAGCAAACATCTCATACAGTGACTCTCAGAGTGCAGAACCAAGACCACTTTTCTTTAAATCAAGTCACAAGTGAGATACTGTAGGTGCTGCAGTCCCCCAAAAGATAGTAGCTCCCATCTGCATCCTCCCCACATGCACTCAGATGTGCAAATTAAGAACYTCTTGCCTTCCTTCTTGACCACAAAAGCAGCTCTGAATGGCTCTATACAAACAGCATGTTCTCCACACTGCTGTAAACCCTCCAGTGGTCTGAACAACAGCTGTCTGTAGTCATGACCATAGGAAGCAGCACATTGCCAAAGTCAAAACAGGAAACAATACACAATACTCACCTGCCACAGTAAGTACAGTGCTAATATCACCTGGAGAGGTGCAGACCAAATCATGTTTATATAGGTAGCCAAGTCCATGAATCTCTGAGCATCCACAGACATTAGATTCACAATCTCACCCACAGTAGAAGTCTTTCTAGCAGAATTTGTGATAACAAGTGCCTAGGTGCAGATTAAAAATAAAAAACAATTAAGGCAACATGAAGGAAGACTGCATTTTCTCCACAGAATTCAATTGCTTTACAGTGCTTCATATTTAAAATTGCAAGCAATCCTTTTCCATATTCTGTTTACCCTGCACATCTTACAAAATGCAAGTTGTATAGTTTGAAGCAAGCAGCTGGGTCTAAACTAAAAGAGAATTAAAGACAACAAGCAGTCTTTGGGGTTAGGGTTGGTTGGCTGGTGGTTTTATTGCTTGGAGGGGTATTCTTCGCTTATTTTTTTAGTGTAAGAAGCAGAATCTTCACTTCTTGTCACACATTTTTCTCACACAGAGCAATCAGTCCACAGCTTTCTAAAATGTTCCAGCTTATTCCAAGATGAGGTGGCACTGCTGCTAAGTCCCAAATGAAGCTGTATAGATGCATCTTAATTTCTGCACAAACTGAAGCAGTTTCACACCCCTAGTCTAAATGAGACAAGATTTCTTGTTTGGCAGTGGGAAGAAAAAGGTGCCTGAACTTTAACTGGTAAATTAGAAAATTGCTCTATCTTAAAGGCTTTTATTTATAAATTAGATACTCTCTTGTTTCTATTAAGAGTTAGGAATCAGCCTACCAGAGTCTCCTAACTACTTTAATTATTCAGACTTAAGCGATGCATTTGCACAGTCACCAAGAGATACTGTCATATATTTAAAAAAACACCTACCTTTCGATAAATTACACCAACAATAGCTGTTTTGAGCCTCATTCCAGTTACAAAGCAAATATGAAAGTACTGGTGAAGAATCAGCGTCTGAAGACAGGCACAAACAAACAGCAGCCCTGTATAAAAGTAGCCTTGCCAGTTCGGGGCAGCTTTGTTATTTACGAAGCTGATTAGCAATCTGTGGAGAGAGGAATTAGTTCTCTTGATAGATGCAAATCAAAATGAAATATCAGGGTTACAACCTTAAGATTATTCCAAACATTATATGGGTCATGCAAGCACCCAAAGTACCAAACTTAGATAAAACACTTTAGCAAACTTCTTAGAAACTGGAGATCATTTTACACTAGCACACATCACTCCCTCCTCCTAACAATGTACTACTTTAAAACATAAAGTATCACATACCTTACATGTACAGCATTCTCTTGGAGCGACACTAAAAAGTCTCATATTCCCTCCAGCTACAATACAACCGCTTACAGTCATTTTACTACTTCTCACCTTAAAGCAATACAACTCCTCCTACCCCCTTAGCTCTCTGTTGCTTCACATACTGTGACTTGTAGTGCCACAATCATTACAGGTTAGAATTAAATAAACTCTCCTGCTATTGTTGATTATGTTCCTGCCTGGCCTTCCTAGTGTTGGAAAGGAACATAAAAAGTCAAACATTTAATGCATGATGTTATAATTTGAAAACCAATGGACCAAAATCATCTGCATGCATGGTCTCTAACTTACATGACAACTCTTTCCCCATTGAACAGCTGAAGGCAAAGCAGTTTGGTGAGTGAAATACCAGTGTGTTTTAAATTCTGTCCACATACTTTTAATACAATAATAAAGTATATAGGTCTTACTTCAGAATTTCTGGGCCTGCAAACATCAAGAGATCATGTGCAGCTTTAAACAGGAAGCTCATGAGAAAATATGGTCCAAAGGTTTTATATAACACCTTGAATAAAGATGCTTCAGAGCTCTTCTGAGATGGTTTTATAATCAAAGCTTCAGCCTCTTCTGTCACATCACCATTTGAGTCGCTTGATTTTTGCTGCTTTTTGGGTGAGTATAACATGTTTAATGGTTGCCTGAAATAAGAGTAGGTATATAATGTAGCCTTTATTCAAGCATAAAGCCAACTGGAAAAATCCACAGTATACAAATGAGATGTTTATGAGCTGTTTATTGCCCTTCTTAATAGTTTAACTGGGTTTTACTGTCAAACATCTTTTTAATCGTACAACCATAGCTAAACGAACTGGCCATTCAGAAATGGTCTTCTTTGTAGGCATAGGTAACATTCCGGTTGAATCTCTCCTACCGGTCTGCCCTGGTGAATGAGGAATAGGGCCATAACCCGTGTTAAACTTAAAGAGTAAAGGACATTATTATTCTAGAACCCAGTATGCTGAACTTTCATCAGAATCAAGGCCTCACTGTACCACTGGAGTTAAAAGATTACAGTCAGATTTATACCAAGTCATCCCCAATGGACTAAACACATTCATTTCATACATCTGGCTTATGCCAAACCACGTACTTCCGAACTTTTGAGGACAAGCGGTATGTAAAAATACACTGTGTGAGCAAGCAAGCAAGCAATTTTCCTGCAATGAAAAGGTACTTCTATCTGCTGCAGTAAAGGATGATGAAAGTACGATGGGAACTGCACGCATGCAGTCTTTCTAATTTTAGTCATCTGGCTTAGATGCCCAGGCTCCCTATATAATCAAAGGAAAGAAATAAGCTTCTCACTTTTACACCCTGAACTGCCCTCCTGAGGCTTCACTAACTATAGAGGGAGCCCAAGCTCCTAAATTACGTGACTGAAGTTTGACTGTGTGAAAACATTCCCTCCCTGGGGAAAAACCCACACATCAAAAGTAACAATAATCAGCTTTGGATCATGCAAGACTAAGGGAAACGTGATGCAGCTCTTCATAAAGAAGACACACAACACCCTACTTGTTTCCTGTTCCGTATGCACTGAAGGACAAATACAGAGCTGCCACTTGGGCCTTACAAAAGCAGGCTTGGTAACAGATGACAAACACCTCTAAGTAGAGGCTGACTAACTTGAGCTTTTGAACCTCCACATCTTGGAAGAACTGCCAGCCAGGATAACTGAACTCACCTCTTGGTCTTTGCCCGCTCTTTTGCCCAGTTTCTAGCCAAACCTGGCACTATCTCCTCCGATTTGTCCTCTTTATTTAATGACCACAAATCCTTGGCTTCCAAAGGTCTCCGATAACCCTGAACCATCAACCTGTATTAGAAAGAATCAGCACTATATATTTAAGAACATAGAGCTATGTATAGAAATATATGCCATAAGACAGTGGTCCTTAACATCCAGCCCCAAAACAGAGCCACCTCTTCACAAAAATGCATGCAAGAGTTAGTACCTATAGCAACACAGGTCCAGATGCTGAAACATACATCCTCCTGTCTTTACTGTGAGAATTAAGACACCAAAATATCTAAGGATCCAGGATATGCCACTGAATTCAAATTTCAGGGAAAATAAAAGAAAGGATGAAGTGATCTCATTTGAAAATCAGCCAGGCAATTAATATTCCCATGCCTACCAAGTTTCAAAATCTTTATTAGCCTTTAATTTTACAAAGCAATTCCTTTCATCTAGCTTTCTGTTGGAACTCTGGCCAAGTACCAACCRCAGCTATACACCAATATTATTTTACATGTTTCTGTGTTTTAACTCACAAGAACATGTGTTGTGATCAAATCGTACAGCATAACTAAAGCTAAGTTAATGGAAAAAAAAAAAGAACCTATTGGACAAAAAGAGCTAACAGTTTTGAATGCCTTAGTTTCTAAATACAGCAGATAATTTCTACCTTCTTGTATTTCCCAAAGAAAATTTTTTTATTCTATTCTTTCAGCAAACATACTAAATATATACTGGCAAAATTTAAAATTACAAAGACCCTACAAAGGAAGTAAAAAAAGATTAATCAAATTTGGGGGGCAGGGGGGGAGGTGTCAATTTAATCTATCTACAAAACAACCAAAATTGTTATTGCGTGATTATTGCTAATTTAACTCTGAAAGCAGGATCCTAAAAATGCCATCTAACTTTAAATGGTGCTTTATGCATCATCTTGATCTTACCCAGTGATCCACCAGAATGTGATTCTGGAGAGGAAAGAAGCACTGAACTCTGGACATGGATTCTAAAGGAGAGAAAAAGAAATCAATCCACATACAAAGTGACTGATACAGGGCCAAAAGAAATAAACCAAGCAGAAAAGATGCTTTTGAAATTCCTTTTGTTTATAGTATTTTTTTCACATTACTAAACTTGTCATTTATGCTGTTGAGAGCTTGTTCAGAAAACATAAGCACAGCTTCAGGGCAGTCAGCAAACTAGACCACTGGGACACAGGAATAGCAGTGCTCCGTATCAACAACGCAACAAATAGTTGAGGAAATTTTATAAGACCGTGCAGGCCAGACAATCTCTCAAGATGTCATGATCAATGCCTACCTATATCAATGCAAGGTATGCTACCATATGAGAGCAAAATATGTTAACTGGGTAGAGTTAGGCATAAATGAAGAATTTAGTTCTATTGTTCTAGCAGTTAAGTGCTGTGACTCCATCAAAACAGATGCACAAATGAAAAAAAAAAAATTGTAAACTCCATAAAAGCATCCCAAAACAGCCCATAAAAACCCTGCATCTCATTCATCAATAAGCATGGGAAACTTAAGTATCCATAAAGGTACGCAGCTAGCTTGTGTTCTACATCCAGTGCAACGGCTGTCTGTTTTAACTACTCTTCAGGTTAACATCCTCTCCTAATCTGGTTGGATTAAAACAGCAGAAAGGAAGACTGGAAGAATTTCAAAGGCACTAAAGGTGATTTACTTGCAGAATTCCAGTGCAGATTCTCTCTTCCCTCTGTCGCTGCTCTGAACAGCATCTAAAGAATGCTAAAACCAGCCACTCCTTTGGCACACAAACCACTAGGTTTTTATCATCAACTATAATTGGAGCAACTCAGGTATTTCCATCTACAAAAGTCACTTCACATCATTAGAGTACTGCAATTAAAACAACCAGAGCTAAGTGTTTCCAAGATTTGTATTTTTCAACTCATGTTTGTGTAACCTGGCTTCTCCACTAAGCTATATTGAAGTGTGCTGTAATCAAGCTACACGAAACAGACTCCTGCATTTCCTCTTCACACAACAACTTTTTGTGCAACTTTGTAGGGAACAATAAGAGTATGTATGAGACAGATGCTTTTTTTGAAAGGGGTAAGAGTCCCACATTTCCAAAGTATTTAAACACTTGCAACACAATGAGTGCAAGCAAATCCAACACCATCGCTTAATGAATAAATAAAAGTTTTTAAACTCAGAGAAGTTAAAAAAAAAAGGGGGGGGGAGGGAGGGAGGGAGAGACAGTACTTTCACCCTTCAGCCACGCCAACATTCCTGACAGACAGATTTCTACTTCAGCAAATACAGGGAATACTTTCAACTTCAACAAAATTTCAAAATATTCTGAACTTTACATAAAATGCTGTATCACTTTTTTCCTTTATACTTTTTTTAATCTACTTGCAGGTGGAAACTCTAAACTGAGGAGTCCACTAGATCTTGTACTACCAAAAACTGGACTTCATTTGCATAAAGCAAAACTTTAAAACATTAAAGCATATTAGATTACTGTTAAAACAATACTATTTTTGATAAAATTAAATAGTTATCACACAAAGAACTATTAATCCTACTGACATTCGTGCCAGATAGAATGAAGACAACAAGTTGTAACAAGTCTGGACTTATGCAATGTAAACAAAGCAAAAACAAGAAACAAAACACATTGTTTGACTTCTATATACATCAGCATCTACATCTTAGAAATTTCACTGTAATTTTTTGGCTTAAGTAACATACAAGATTTTACTCAAGGCTTACAAACATTTTTGGTTTGGAAATGCTTGGCAGAAGGGAATAAAGAGGAATTTAAGACTGACTAACATGACTTGCTTTGTTCTTTTCCCCATCATAACATTTAACAAATACACCACTCATGAAAAAAGAAAGGTAAAATTTGAAGTCTGCCCTATTTCCTAGAGACACTCCTAGAAATACTCAGAACACAAAAACAAACCACTGTGGTCTCAAAGCACCTTGTAATTATTGTAACCATGATCAAAGCAGAAAAGGAGGTTTCCATAAATCCACAGTATCCTGCCAAATACATTTCATCCCTGAGTGAGATGAAAAGAACCCAAAGATGAAGAGGATCCAAAGACTCAGCAGTATACTCTTCCCTCCAGGCATATACACGCAGACTGTCTGCCAGTGATAATGCAGAGCACTGCTGGCACACTGGATACCGACAGAGAAGGTAACTGTGGAATTCAGTAAGTGCAACTGGTTACGGACCTTTTCCACAGTTTCAAAGGCAACATTTATTTCCCCCCTCACACATTTCACACCTTCCTTCGTCAGTCAGTGCCACCTAACATCCATCAAACCAGAATTACGCCTTATGAAAAAATACAGAACTGAGGTTTCTGAACTTGGCACATCCAAACTCCAGGCAGTGACAGGTGTCACTCCACTGTGACTCAGAAGGTCTAGCCCGGGGCTAAGCAAGCAGTATAGTGATCCAGCATCCCTTAGGTCACTTTAGATCCATGCCATATAGCTAGCACATATAATTAACAACACATACAAAAAAGATCATGTCTAGATAAAATTAAATTTCTACATCCAGACCACCCTGTAACATTAACTGCTCTTGCAACTGAGCTGGTTAAAGTTTTGCTTGACACAAGAAAGGTAAATATGGAAATCAAATGCATCTATCCAGATTCACAAGTTTGCCAGGTTCAGATTCTTCCCCACCTTCAATAGGAAGGGAATACACATCCTTATGAGTTACTGCCTACTGAACARTGTCAGATGACTAGGACAACAGCATTTCAAACCAGTATTTCCCACTGATTGCCAGAAGCACTACTGAATATAAATACATATGACTTAACCTTCAGGAATGCTATTCAGGAATGACTGAAACAATATTTTTGCTCTTTCTCTTAAATATAGCCCACCCTGTTTTGCATGTTATGGGCTTCATCTTCTGCGTCACCAACTAAAGAGCAGAAAGAACACTCTATTGCAAACAAGTCAATAAGATTTGAATTATTTGGCATCTGGGACACTATGGCCCTATAACTCATTGTACAGAATATTGCACGTATGATACTCAGCACTCAGTATACACTGAACACTTACAGGATCATTTACTGTTTCAGAAAACAAAGGTGGTCGTTCTGGAAAAGAACACAGGATGAGCTGTACAAATAACAGGATGAAGTAGATGCAGAAGGTGACATAACGAAATGCATCCACTTCAGCACCCTACAAAGGAAGGTAATACTCCAATTAGAAGGCTTGAGGAGTTTCTTTAAAACGACATGTTACTGTTAAACATAAAACAGCTCCTTACTGTAAATTCTGCAAACTACATAAATGTTACACTACCCACCCCCATGCAAATTAAAGTCAATGTCTATTTTGGTAAAGTGAAGGTAAAGAAAGCGGGGAGGAGATGAAAGATACCATTTATTTTAAATCAATCACTGCCATAAACACACAAGCATGAACTTCTTCTGTAGAGAAGTTCTTTAACACACAGTTTGTACCAACACAGCATGCCCCAATTTGAAGTCAAGGTATTCTCTACAGGAGCAAGGCATTTATGTACTGGATAGTAAGGAGTTCCCAAAGCAAATTTGTTAATTAGTATGCACACAGAAAATAAGAATTAGAGGAGCAGAATTTAGATTACAGTTTGTTGCATTGTGCTCAAATTCCAGAGGTTCTTCCAATTTTTAGACTGGGACTGATACATAAAGCATAATCCACAGAAATCAAAGCACAGGGATGGATGGACACACACCCCCACACACCCACCAGTAAAATTCCACTCCCAACAGCTAAAGACAAAAGTTGACTGAAAGTTCTCAAAATTCGCAACATGGCTTAAAGGTTTCAAGAAATAAAAGTGACATGCCATTTTCAGGCAGCTCCACAATTAATCTGATATTTGAGGTGGCCTTACTATAAAGCAGACTGACATAAAATTATTTCACTTGTACACTTTCATTTTGTCTCAGCAGATGAGACCACATCACTGTCAAACCAAGTGTTTCAGGAAATCCACTGTATAATCAACAGGAAGATGACGTAAACTCTCAGAACAGTTTTACATCAAAGATTATACACTTTTATTGTACTCAAGCAGACACATCCCCTTTCTGGAACAGCTGGCAGAATTTTCTTGGCAACTGTTGCTATAGTTAAGATCACTATGAATTTCACTAGCATTTCAAAACAAAAGCCATTAAGTCTTGCTTGTTTTGCTTTTATAACCCAAGGAAGGAAGGTTCCCTGAGTGGATCATTAACTGACTTGACTGGCATAATTAGCAAGCAACTACTCTATTACTGCAGCATTTGGGATTATTTTCAACTGAATGAGGCTAGCAATCACTTACCGTATTTAAGGCATGTATTATTTTGGATCTAAAAACCACTGTGGCACACAACAATGAGATGAGCCAGAAAATTGTCATTACACCTGAAGACTGGACTCCTTTTATTCTTTCATATTGTATTAAAAATGTGGCAAGCAACTGTGGACAAATAAGATAAAAATATATTCACAAGCTTTAAGTTTTACAACACGTTATACACATATACAAGGTACTGTGTTAAAGTGTGCTTATTTAACATTTCAAATCCAGTATCTCTCAGACATTCTAGCACCCAGAGATTTTAAGTGTAATTCACAARTACATTTAAATAGGAAATTCTCTGGAACAGTAAAGATAAGAAGTGGACAAAAAAGGGAAAAGGAATATGTATTACATAGAAGTAAATGACCACATACACAAAAGCACTGTCAAAAGCTGCCAGTCTTTATTTCTTTACTTTTCTGGTTCTACATCACAAATCAACATGCAATTATAGTGACAGTATATCCTTTCCAAGTATTTCCTGACTAATTCTTTTTAAAATAAAAAGATTTCTTTCCATACAAGCCACAACATCAAACAACACTGACCAAATGTCACTATTTCTGTATTTTGTGTGTTTTCAGAGTCCTTTTAGGAAGCTGGTACAACTTAGTAATCTCACTTGGCTGCTGCAACATGCATTTTCAATCAGCCTGACAAAAGCTTGACAATTGCATTATTAAATGACCACAAACTATTTAACAGCTCTTGCATCCCTCAGTATGTTTCAGGGCTGTTGGGTTTTTTAGGTTTGGTTTTTTTCATTGTTGTTATTGCTGTTGGGGTTGCTGTGTCCCATCCCGTCAGCCCCTTGAGTATCATGTTTAATTACTACCATTCCAAGTCTGTGATAAATGTAAGGCAACTGACAATAAACGAATAGCAAGGCATTCTCCTTGAAATGCAGGCTGCAGAGCTACTGGTGTGAAAGCAGACAATACTTGCACATCTAGGTAGAAAGAGTTAGCTGGGGACTCCTGTGTGCCCCGTGGCATGTAAGACTTTCCACCATACCATCAAATGTAACAGAGAAAACACGCACTAAAGAATGTTACATGCAAGAGAGTTTGTAATAAGATACTTAATAACGCAATGCCTTTGACAGTCTTTTACCAAGTTCAGTGTGATTTGTATTATCAAGGTTTAATCAGTTCTCTTGACTTGATTCCTCCACCCCATGCTTGAGTCAAGCTATTAAATGAATGGTAGCTCAAGCCTACCAAAGTAAGGCAAGACAACTAGCACTGGCTTGTGTGCTGACATGCAACACAATGAGCACAGCTGGGTTGGGGTTTTTTCCCTAATTTTTTTATTAAAAGAAAGCAGACATTTCAGAGTCAATATTTCACAGTTCAACTGCAGATTAAGTCTGTATGTAAAGACTGTAGCTTAAAGAATTACAACACTGTGGATAATATTAAGATGCGTGTTATTGCTCAAGGCTTTGAATGAACAAAGGCCGTAACAGAAGAACTTACCATTGTTATACCCAATACTGTAGGCCTAACAAGAAAAAATGGAGCTCGAAAAATATTTTGACTTCTTTCCCAGAAAGAGTAGAAAAGGTCTGCCCAGCAGACTATCCACAGTATTAAGCCCAAAGCCTGCAATACAAAAATGTATTTCATACATCAGTTCACACAGATTAGGCAGCACAATATGTACATGAACACTAGGGTTTACATGTTAGTAGAAGAGGAATCATAATCAGATCATGTTTTTTGGGCAATTCTACAACATGCACAAAAGAAGAGTAATCTGACTTTACCTATTGGATCCCCACTAGAAGAAAAAAGTTTACGCTGAATTATATGGTACTAAAAATTAGTATTATGAAACAGAAAGCTGGTGAATCTCACTCCTGAATAACAGATTGCAGAGACAAAAACTCTCCAATACACCATGCTATTATAGTCCTTTTTAAAACTTTTCACTTATTCGGGGGGGGGGGAAAGTAAGAAAACATTAAGTACCTATTTCACAATAGAAGTGGAATAGAACACATGCAGCAGCTCTAGAAATCTATGCTGTGTAACTTAAGAAGCTGACAGGATAATAAATCCCTTTTATTATTGAAATAAAGGCCTCGAGATTGAGTTGCCTTAAAACAGTCTTCTCCAACTGGTCTTGCAAAGGATTTGCATGCTTTTTTGCTATGTCAGAGTAAATTTCAGAAAGCCTGCTGATAAAAGAGCAATGGAAACACATAAGGCTTGGAAATCAAACACAAGTAGAACAAGGAAGTTAGAGCTGCAGTGTGACGCAGGCCAAGATTGATGCTCAACAAAAATAGTGTGCTAAAACATAGCTGAAAATAGATTCAAACTTCCAGATAAGCTTAATAAGTTCTGATTTTAAAAAGGTCACATACCGTTTTGGCTTTGTTGAGGTTTGACATTTGTATGTATCCCCTGTCATGACAACGAAGGTATAGGAAGTACACCGGGAAGCAGACCCACAGGTAAATGCAAGGAATCCAGACCAGGACTGTGTTCTGAAAGCACTGGGTGAAGTCTGGATTTTCTGTGTGCCATGTCAGATTCCAATCCTGAGGAGAGAAAATGGATTGAGTTAAAGAAAAAGCAAACACAGAACTTCAGTATTTAAAAAAAGAAATAGCCACTATCTGCCTTATTCTGTATCTCTTCTTGTGTATTTATTTATACTTGTATTAAAGTGGCTCCATTCTGTGATGTGTCTAATTTTATTGCACTTTTTGTAGCTCAGAAGATTTAAACGTTCACAAGATGACATTACTGTCACTTTTGTTGGTTACACACAGCTACCATAACACATAACTCACTCAAATGTAATACTGGGATCTTTAACAGTACTTATCGGGATCTTTAACATTATTAATCAAGGATTTTCACATTATCATTGCAGAAAAATAACATGACAATGCTAGCTATCTCCCATTATAACCGCTGTGCATGTATGTATAAATACCCAGATACACCGCATTCCCAAATTTCAGCGTGGAAACATTATCTGGCACACAGTAAAAGTGAACAACACAAGACAACATCACTTCACTATTTGTAAAGTAGTCTCATAGCTCCCAAGCTGTCTGCAGCAAACCCAGTTGAGACTTTCTGGTAATGCACAACAACAGGGCATAGAACTAAGTAAAAGAGGCTCGCCCTTGCAGCCTGTTTCCTACTCAATAACAGGAAAATATAAATCAAAATAATTCAATGTTTTCCTATTTCTCTCAACACAATTCTCAAAAAAAAGATAAACCACCATACAATCAAACCAAAACTGACACTTACAGTAATAAAAATGTGATCACCATTTCCATTACTGGTACAAGGACTATTTACAATGACAGGCTATTTAGTAAAATGAACTTTCATACCATATTTATGATTGGCTTGAGTTAGGGAAATCTCTTGCAAGAAATTTTACCTTAAAATTACTGACTTTGCTGTAAAATTATCACAAGGGACACTTCCTCTCAAGTGCTGTAGATTCCTGACTCTCCAACAGAATGATGCAATACAGAGATATCGCTGCTGCAATATTCAACAGCCAAAGCATACCTCACAGGCTTCTGTTTAAAACCCACACAGCCAGGAGTAGCAGTCCCATGCCCAAAGGCTGGTTAACTACAGTGTCATTTTCAGTTCCAAAGCATTTTTTCAGACGGTTGCACAGCTTACAACTGCACAGAATACCAGTACCACTACTGGGACATAATGACAGTCAGTAATCCTCCTCTATAAAAGCCTGAGCTGGTCACAGAAATAAGTGCCATTATCCACGTTTTATAGATGAGAAAACAGAACCAAAGGGAGCTGTAGTGCATGCCCCCTGTATTCCAACATCAAAGCTGGAAACAGATCCCACTGCTCAGAATCGCCACACTTTGATCCTTACTTGTCCCCATCTCCCACTGATTAAACAGTTTCAAACACAATTACAAAGAGAAGAAAATAGATCTAAAGAGAAATGAAAGCTATAACTTGCAAAAATTTCAACTTGAGGCTAACCAGATATCATTTTATCATAGAGCAGGTTTCCCCTTAAATTTGACCATTCCATATTAAGATGTTTTGTTGTTTTTAAAAAAACAAACAAAAAAAAMCTAAAAAACAAACAAAAAACCCCACCAAAAACCACCACTACTTCTTTTGAAAATGTATTAACAAAAATACTTTCCTTCCCCACTTCCCTCTCAATTTCTTTCTCGGTTAGGTACGACAGACAGTATGCACAGGACACACAGCTGTTATTTTTCTCCTCTAATTCCACAGCATTCTAAAAATTCTTATCATTTCATATCATTTTTAATTTGTCAGTTAAAAAAAACCAAACAAAACCAAAACTCTGAACTTAATACAGCCAATTCAAGGAAATTAACACTGGTAGAGCATAGAAATGCCCAATTTTGTTTTAGTGTGTCTGCATAGGGGTCACGTAAGTTGTTCGTGACAAGGCAGTGGCCTGTGAGACTCTGTGGGCAAGCCACATGCTTATTAAGTTCCCTGACTGCATAACATCAGAAATTTCAGCTGAGTCATCCTTACATTTAGCCACTGCACAAATTTTTGGCTTTCTAAGTCCCAGCTGCTCCGCTCCAGCACAACAGCCAAGAAAAAGTTTCATGACTCTGCAGAACAGTTTACAACTCACAAATTAAGATAGTTAATATGATTATACAAGTAAATTGATAGGATGTAATCAGCTTTACATCAAACAAACAAGAGCATTAACATCATTTTATTGAGTAAATTTTTAGAGATCTACACACTGCTTAAGAAAGCTACTATCTCCTTTTTCAGCATTTTTAAATGCTTGCTGTAAAATGAATCAGGCAATTACCAGAAAGGACAGAGAAGGTAATGCACGTCACTGCCACATGGCTAAAAAAAAAAAAAAAAAAAGTGCTGTATGCATGACTGCTATGCATATTGGCTGGAGGATATTCTAAAAACATGTGCAGTCTTTCATTTGACTTTCATATTTGCAAGTTATCTGGAGGTGTTTCTGCATGAAAGGCAAGAGGGTATGATGCAATGGTACTTCAGGGTTAAGAACAGAAAGTCGGGACAAATGGTCAGTTTGGGGTAAGATTACTGCTAAAATTTAACAGCTGCAGCAACATCAGTGTATCTTCTTTCACATTTTTCCAGGATTTGATCCAGAGGCTGTTGATATCAAATAGGAGTTTGCTTAGCTTAAATGCACTGTTCATCTCTGTACAAGAGAAATGGCTACACACAGGTGAGGTGCAGAAGCCCCTTCCATTTTATATTCATTTCAGGAGACAAAAGGTGAGGAAAGGACGCATGAAGAGACACACATGGTGGGTTTTTTTCCTGCTGATTCCCTGGGTGCAATTCTCTCAGGCTGTCTACGCAAGGCAGTAGCGCAGACAAGAATAGAGCTGTAGACCCAGTACTTGCTGCTGAACACCCRATGTCCTTACAAGATGCCTTTCACTCAGGTTCACATGAGATGAGTTGCAGGCTCCCCTGCAGACTGACCAGACTGTCCATCTGCCACTGGAGCATGTTTCCCAGTTAACACCTGTCCAAAAGGCACTCGGGCCACTCTTGAGTGAACCAACAAGCAGGACAGGGGACTGTCAGGAGGTCACATCAGAAGCAGGCTCCCAGTCTGAACTGAGATGTTAATGCCCTCAGCAGGCAAAGTCAAGAGGAACTCAATCCATTACAAAAGAAAGGCACACCCTAAGTTCTGCATGGAGGATACCATAGCTTTGTGAGGTTCAATTGTGGCTGGAAAACATGTCACTCTCATCATGAAACCAACATATATTCATATTCAATCCACAACGTTCAGTTACACAAGTCTAGACTAGTTCTGCCAGTTTAAAGTACATGCTTCTCCTTTGCTTTATATAAACCCGGTTTCAGAGTTTTGTTTTTTTTTCCAGCACAAACCAAAATTCTTTATGGATCAATGCAGAAACATTCACTGAAGCAGACCTTTGTATTTAACAGACATTAATTAGCAAATTAATGACATTTTTTCTGACTCAAGTTTTAGAAACACTATTTTAGCAAGTTCTATTAAAGCACTAAGTTGCCCCACTTTCACATCTCAAAGATTAATAACAATTTTCGCTCTGACTGATCAGCTAACCCTTCTACTTTGCAAGAGCACATCACATGACAGAGATCCAAGTAGCCATTGAAAGCCTGCACAAACAAGCAGTCTCCTGCCATGAAGGAGGAGGAAAAAAAGGCGTTAGGTCTATAGCTATTAGATTATATAATCTGCGAGCAGCCTTTAATTTAAGATATGACTGCAGGAACCCACAGGAGAAGGATCAGTGTGATCCTTGTTCCCTTCTTGGTAGATGTTGGGAGAGAATAGATCTGCTGTTGGCTTAGTTTTAGTGTAGTCCAGAAGAACCACATCTCAGATATTAAATAGTTTCAGGTAGGGTTTTTTTTCCCTTTTAAAAATCTCTGGACAATTTTAAAGTTTCCCAGAGTAGCAAATGGGTATTTTTAAATTTATCCGACCTTTTTCTCAGTTTTCATTTCCATCACCAGCACTGTGGCTGAAAAAAATACCAGCCCACAGTTTTTGGCACAAAAAGGCTTCCTATCACATTTGAAGTGAAACCCTCTATCTCCAAGAAGAGCACAAAAAATGCTTGGCGTTCCCCAGAATCACGTGGATCTATTCACAGGTAAACCACTTATTTAACAATACATAAACCCTAGGAAAATAAAGAACTGTATTAATTCCTGTCTAAAATTTCAGGAACAGGCAAGATAAAAACATTGGCAGTAGGACTGTAAGACAAAGTTGCAACACAAAAGATCAGTTATTCTGCCTCTGCTGAGGGAAGGAAGACTACAGTGAAAGCTGTATACCTCCAGTGTGCCTAATCCGAGGAATAACAGTATTTGACACTGGACAGGACCTTGCGGCTGGCTGCCTCTCTCCTGGCAGCCGGGGAAGAGTGTTAAATGAGCAGCTAGCAGCCGCCTGTTCTCACATCAATAGTCCTACTTGACCCACAGCACGTTTTAAAATTCTCACTGGCAGAAATGGATAGACCAAAATTGCTCGGTTTCATGCCTGCTGTGCGCAAGTGTGCTAGAGATGCAGGCTGCCAACCACACTGTTAAATCCACCTGCATGAACCAGCTGTGACTGAAAAATGACTTAAACATTACCACACACCTACGTAAAAAATGAAATTACAAAACCACATTGGAATCTTAATATCACAGTCAACACTTACTCCTTCAAATGGAGTTTGATGCTGACATCGGTGTGTACTCACTACTTCGATACCGCCCACAATAGAACCACCTCCTTTGTAATACCAAGATATGGTTTCTCAATCTTATTTTCCTAACAGTAAAAACCATTTTTCATTTAATGCAATGCTTACATTAGTAGAATGCAAGTAATTAGTTCTCTCAGGCACTAACACTGTAATTGCAGCTGACAACTTTCATTATAATAGTATCATCACTTTCTCATTGAAATAGGAAGTCTCACAGTCTGGCAGCTCTAGATATCATATTAAAAAAATTCCTCAGTGTAGCACCTATAAACCCATGAGCTGACTGAACCATTCTCCCTCAGATGCCACGAGGCCATTGGCCTTTAGTCTACACTATCTAGGACAGCAAATTTCCTGCCTGCCTCTCCCAAGATAGGAGATTTGCCTGATCTAGGTGAGCCTACAGCCTCAGAAGAGCTACTAGCATCAGTGGACAACAGGGGGTGAGGGGTGCAGAAAAGGACCTCTCCCTTTAAGGCTGCTTTAAAGGAACTCTGACCTTGCTTTAGAAGTCCCCGATACCACCATTCTCCATCAAAACCAATAGGAAAAACAGTGACATCGTTGACCACACTGAGAACTAAGGAAAACAATGAACTACAAAGTGATCCAGATTTTGCAATAGGTTAGAAGGAGGTCTGTTTTCAAGTGATGAACTTAAAAGAGCTCCCCAAAGTTATTCAGCTTGCCAATTAAGTTTTATTCAATTTAGCTTTAGAAATTTTGAAGAAAGACTGAAACAATTGTTCTCAAAACACTGTAAATACAGCATCTTTATTCTGTCGTTCACACTTTGGAGTCAGATCATTGAACACGTGCTGAAGCTCACCATTGCTCTAAGAGCGTATTTAGAATAAAGCCTACAACAAGCACAATCATACACAATCTTCACCAGCATAACATTTGCCCTGTTGTGCTTACTGTTCAGGCTAAATCACAAGAGGTGACAGGTTGATAAAACAAGCAACAGATATTCATACAAAAAAAATACTCCAGAACTCCACAAAAAGCAGCAGAAACACCCACATGTGCAGCTCTCCTGTCTGCTCAGCAATACTCACAGAAACAAGCAGCAGACAATAACAACATCCCTAACAGTGGCAAACAAGGCACTAAATGAGGTATATGACACTACAAGCAACCATCATAAACATGTAAACAGGAAGTTTTTAAGTCCTTTAAAAATACTGTGCATATTATAATGGAATTATTTTGGAAAAAGTACTACTTGCATTAAAGGATCCAATGGCTCTAGAATCAGTTCCAGATGAAGCAGCATAATATACAAGGACAAACATACCTTTCCACCTTAGTTGACATTTATTTCCTCTAGCTTTTTTTCTTAATAAACAGGAAGTTACCCAAAATGCACGGATCTCTTCTGTGACACAATGTAGTTGTTCTTGCAATTGAAGATAGTGCAGAACATACAAATAAAATGGTATCTTTGCTGTGATGCACACAGTGTGAGCTCATGCTGCATTTAAACAAAGCTTTCAATACACTGCCACTTCCTTTGAAGACCTATACTAACCACATGAAATTAATGGTTTACTGGTTTATTGTATCATCTAAGGGTGTACTCTGCAAATACAAAGTAGAAGAAAAATTTAAAATACTCATACAGATTTTACAATAATATCTTTCCAACAGCTACTTCCTATGCTTAATGAAAGACAGCCAGGAGTGATTTTTTTATTTTTAGGACACACAAAACCAGGATTCTACTAAAAAGTAAAAGCCACACAACCAAATACTTGATCTCATTCCCAGACCTCCACAGACTCTAAAAACTACTTCTGCAAGGAGAAATGACAGAATTATGCTTCTGCACAGAACTGTACCACTTACCACAAGCAGTGGAATAAATGAACATAGAGTGTGCCAGACTGCTGATTTGGGAAGGGACTTCAGGACTTCCCTTCATGGTCACATCTGAGGATAGGTGCTCATATCCCCACAAAGTTCTCAGACATTTCTTCAGGCCAATAACAGCCCAACTACATCAATAAGTTTCTGCCTTTTTGTTCTTCTACTGCCACAAAGGTGAAATAAGAAATGTTAAATGTAATTACCACATTGGGATGTAAGAATTACATTCAGATCTCCAGCTCTCATGGAGATCACATTCACCCATGGAAAAAACATAGTTTGGGGGTTTGTTTGTTTTTTTGTTGCTACAGGAGAACTAAACCCACCATGCAGTTGAGGATCTTCTCCTCTTACTTGATACCAGAGTCTTAGGCAGGGGGTAAGGTGGGGGGTGTTCACCAAACAGTGAGAACACAAAACATTTCTCCTCATAAAACCATGAATGGAACAAAACTACTGCTATTAAATCTGAAGTTCACTGGTTAAAATGCTAGTAGTAGTCATGGAAGCAAGGAGCAAATAAAAGTTTAGCAAAAGTTCGAAAAATACAGGTCTCCAATTAAGATTTTGACATGTAAGTCTTGTGTCTGAATAAAAAGCCTCAAATCATTCACAAGCAAGCCTTCTAGCCCAGCCTCCCAAAATACCACGTTCAGATCGAGACCTCAGATCGGGGAAGAGCCCACGCCCCTTCTTCTTCCTTTGTTTCAAAGTAATTCTGAAATCTAAGCTTTATTCTTATAGTCTCTTAACATTGTCACAAGACAAGATTGTTAAAGCAAGAGGGGGAACATTAAAAAAAAAAAAAGATTACCACATAATAAACAGGGGTCCTAAAATTTTTATATCATTTATATAAAGAAGATTTAGGGGGAAAAATATCAGTAAGTGTTTCTAGTGACAGGGAAATACCCTTAATTTCTCATAACGTTTTCTATTAGAAACGGTTTTAGCAAGACTAAGTTCTCAACAGTAATGACTTACATAATGCAGATTTGACTTGTTAACACAGCAAAGAAAAAGCCCCTACCTTCCAATACCTGGTCCTGAACTTAAATCAGGTGTCTGCACCTCCTTGTCCAAAACCCAAACATAGGTATTTTCTAATGTTTACAAAGAGTTGAAGTCCTTTGTTACAGACAGCGCTGCATCAGCTGAAACTGTGTGTAAAATGACAAGAAAAAAGCATGTTTTGCCTTTGTTTCCCTTTAGCCTAAAATTAGAAGCTGGTGCTAACAAGTTGCCAGAGAAAGGAGCACCTGCAGCTGTGGAATTTACATGAGCTGATTTTTGTAATCCAAGAAGCTAAAAGCCACTGAACTACGGCTATTTTTTTGTGTCAGGGAAACATATGACAGATTACATCAGCACTTGCAAAATTAAAATGTTTAGCCCCTTTCCACAGACATAACATTTCCATACCCTTCGTGTCTGCAAGTACCATGAGACAACATTTGGCCACGTGACAACAAAATATTTACCATTCAGTTTCAGAATCAAAAGGATTTTAGCCTTCTGTAAAGTTTTTCACTGAAATCACTGTTACTTAAAAGGATACAGGAAAAAGTTTCCTACTCTCATCTCCTTTTTGCACCAAAACCAGGACTTTTGCTTAATAATGAAACAGCCTGTACATCAAGTTCAAATCAATGTGAGAAGTTTGAACACACCTGGGTAATAATCTTACAAAGGGACTAAGATAACAGCTTAAGTTGGGATAAACTGTATCTGAAGCTACCACAGATGCAAACAGTGAGAAAACAGTAATGCACGGAATTCTGACTCTATTAAAAGTAAGCAAAAGGTCAGTACCCGGCAGCAGGCTTTTTAGAGATGTGACCCAGAATGACTTCAGTGCAACCCGGGTTAACCTTCACTTAGTCCCAGTATAGCACAGTGTTTCAATGTAAACTGCATTGTAATTGCATGGAACAGCACAAGTTATTCAGACATTTTGCTGGGTTTTCTCCCTCATTTAACTTTTCTGAGCAACCTTGAACTGACAGCTGTAGAGTAACAGGTCATCTGTTAAGAAAACCCCCATCAACAACGGAGTATCAGGCTTCATTTTCCTGTATTTCCCCTAAACTGATCTGTTCTGGATCAAGAGAGCTAAGTTTAATTTCTAACATGAGTTTAACTTCTATGCAAATTTAGACCCTTGTTGACATGACCAACAAAAATGTTTTACAGGTTTAAATGAGAGAAAGCTGACAAATAAGCCTCTGGCTTTCATTGCCAAAAAAACCCAATGACAACCAAGCCATGAGAATCAGGCAATTAGCTGTTAATTATAATAAAGGCACTGTCTTGTGTAAAGGTTTTTCTGTTTAATACTCTGCTGCTGCTCCTCCTCTGTTCCAAATGCTGTCCACATATGACCTTCCTATGTCAGCAAATACAAGTAGTTTTCTGATCTGCATATTCTTTTAAACTCTGGTCACAAATGCATTCATAAACTTGATATCTTTACAACTAAAGGAAGAGTCTAAACTCATAATTTTTCTCAATCTCACTCAGCACCACTCTCACAGCACCTCAAACTCCCTCCCTCAAAAGTTTCAGATTCTATTTGACTTACAAGCATCTTCTAATGAATGAATAACCGAGATTTCCTGTAAAACCTGGCAGAGCACTTAGGGAGGGACTATAAGGAACTGCTTAGTGTGAACTCGCTTTTTCTTTCATATCTCCTTTTTTATAAATTGGGGGTTATTGGGGGTTAGCCTTGAAAACTCAAAGTGTCACAAAAACTCTTAATCTCTTCCTTTAGCAATTTCAAACGTGAAAAGACTTCTCTAAATGATACTGCATAGTTTACAAGCTCTGAAAAACTGAAAATACCCCAAAATTTTATTCAAAAGAAAGGAAAACCAGCAGACTATTTCAAAATGTAACTGCACTGAGACCACCGACTGTGCAAGTGTGCGTATATCCAGACAGCTAGGTCAGCAGGCCAAAGCGTACAGTAAGTTCTGCATCTGCCTTGACACTTATCCTGCTTACCTAGAATGACAGAGTTCCTCACCCCACTTTACTTTTTTTTTTTTTTTGCGTGCTGGTATTGAAGCAAGGTAGACTGCACTCATACACTAGTGATACTCTAGGCAAAGCTACCTCAGCATGTCAGGTCAGAAAAAGGTTTTCCAGTTTAAACAGGCCCTTAAAGTCACTGAATTGAAATGCAAGTAGTGCAAAATGTTACCTCTAGCACACTAGGTTTTTTTAAAGCTTTTATTGTCATCAATAGCTATTAGTAAATAGTAACTTTCTCTTACACAGCTGTACCTTTTTTTATATTATGGATGGGATACTCATTCTGAGATACTCAGTGATGCTAGAGAAAGCAAGGATGAAACAGTACCCTTCCAAAAAAGGAGTCTCATTCAAAGGAAGCAAGAAACAGTTAAGTTCTGTAAGCAAATCTGATTGCAGTGAAGTTAGTATGCTGAGTGGGGGCAGAGAGATAGGTTAAACGGGGGTGTGAAGAAGAAGATAGCAAACTTGCTTGGGCTGTTGACCTTTCAGAGTAGGTATTAAATAAAACCAATCTGTTTAATTCTCAGACAAGAACTTTCAACAATAACATTCCTTGGGTGTGCAAACAAGAAAAATCCTGGCCAGCAAAGCTTAAGAAGATTAGCATACAATCTTTAGGGTCCATTAGGTCCTTTCAACCTGCAAAGTCTCCCCCACAATTTAAAACTGAGCTGCCCCAAACTCAGCACCACCCTTGACAGAAAACACATCTCTTCCTTGAAGCTGAGTTTGCCAGTGCTAGGAAATCCCGCTGCTCCACTAGCAAGGCTTCAGCACCAACCAAAACAGCTCATGCAGCCATATAGTTCACCGCAAGAATGCAGTAACATGTGCCACCGGGTATCTAGCTATCACCCAGCTCTGAGAAGCRGAAAAGTGAAGTCCACAAGACAGGAGGGACAGTAGCACACACACAGGTGATATCTAGAAGCCCAGTGAAACACTGCATATACATAGGCATTTTCTGAAAATCCATTACAACTTCAGCTTCAAATAGTAGCAACAACGGAAATGCCAGAAAATGAAGCAGCCAGATTATCCATAAGCACCAAAACTAGCATTACTACCCTCTCCGCTACTGGGAACATTGCAACAACAAAGTGGATACAGAGCATTGTTTATGAGGATAAGTTCAGCAAGGAAGGAGATTTTTCCAGACACATCTTACACCAACTGGAATGCACAATTGCTCTTTTGCAGGATTAGAAGAATCCAGAAATCAAMCAACCACACCCACAGGATCTTTAGCTGGAAGAAATGAAAGGCAGACTCCACATGATTTGGAGAAGGATGACAAATCACAAAGCCATCTATATCCTTGGGAACCAGTGCAACTAGTGAAAAAAATGTATGTAGTAGTTAAGACACACCACAAATATCAGAAATGGCTGTAGTATATACAAGAATAGTAAGTGTTTTCATAATAGAAGAATCCACCATCAGAAATCCTATATAAACTAGTTGTTTCCAACATCCTAAGTGTAGTTCTTGCTTCTACCTGATGTTTCAATTCCACAGTTCAAAGAACTGGCAGCTGTTTTTCACAAAACTACTACTCTCTCAAGTCAGTTTTTCCATAAACTGAATTCTGAAACATGTATTCTCTAAAGGTCTTCAAATAAAATGTCTCATTCTAAGAGAGGGAAAAAATACGTTTGATGACAACTCATAATTTAGCCAGTTCCGAGAAACCTGAAAATTAGCTGAAAAGAGATATGAACATAAGCAATGTAAAAGCAGGTTAACAGACTCACTTTTGATCAGTTGGAAAAGTTAGTATCTTAAAGTCTTAATGATTTTAAAAATATCTGCTGAGTAATACCTTAATGGTTCTTGAGAGAAATAGTGCAATAGCATTTGTTGAGACATCCCTTTTTTTTTTTTTTTTTTTTTTACTAGTAAGGCAGCTCATTAGCCTAATACTATTTGGCAAATATCCGATGAATACATGAGAAGTTCTTTGAACAGTCTAAGAAAATCCATGTTTTCCTCTTACCCCACTTTTCTTTTTCAACTTCCAGCTCTCTCTCCTCCTTTCCTCCACACAACCTCCTTCTCCATACAACCTGTTTCCTCTTTAGAAGGATTTTCACTACCCTCCTGCCCTCCCAGGGGCCTCACTGCTGCCAGCACCTGCGTGCCTCTGCAGAGGAACCCCGTCTCAGCTGAGCAAGACCCACACTGCAACGTTTCCACATCACTCACCTTTACATAGCTGGTTTTCAGTTCACCCACAGCAGGCTGCGCTCACCACTCTTCATCAAGGAAGAGCGAAAATACTGCTATGCAAACATGCGATACAGCTGCTAGCCTGCAGATAGCACATCTTTGGCCTCCTTCACAGGACAGCACGCCACTCTTCAGTGCGATGGCAGCAGTCAGTCACCGTTATTGTTATTACCCGCACAGCCCTGAGTAACGCAGACGAGCGGCCAAACGCGGCAAGCAGAGACTGCTCCGGTCACTCGGGAACTCGTTTCCAGTCTCACAGGCAAGCACTCACTCACCAGTTCCCCCCTCCAAGCACTTCCCTGCCGGAAACCCCACACACGAGGCACGCCAGCTCCCGCTCTGCGACCCGGGCGCAGGGACATCGCACCCAGCCGGGGACCAGCGAGCCCCCGGCCACGGGCCTGCCCCTCCACCCAGCCCGCGGCCGCTTCGCGCCGATGCTCCCGCACGCACGCCGCCGCGGCCAGCGGGGCTGGCGCACGGCCGGGGCGCCCCGCAACCCCCCCGGGCTCTGCCCAAGGTGAGCGCCGGCACGGAAGGCTCCCCCTCCCCCGCCGCCGGGCACGGCCCCCTTGGGCTGCGCCCGGGCCGGCGGCCCGCGACCATCCCCGTCCCACCCGGCTCCCCGCCATCCCTCCGTGCCGACACCGGCAGTCGCCGCCGAACCGAGACCCCGCAGCCCCATCCCGCCGCTCACCCAGAAGGGCTCGTAGGCGTCCGCGCTGCAGAAGCTCTCGACCCCCATGGGGCGCGGCAAGGCGACCGCGGGCGACCGCGGCAGCGTTGCGCTTCCTCCTCCGCACCTCTCCGTGCCCGGGCGGCGGCGGGCGGAGACAGGCCGGCAGCGCCAGCACGGCGCCCTGATTGGCTCCGCGGTCACGGGGATGCCGAGCCCCGGCGCCGCCGCCGCCCGCGCTGCGCAGCCCCGCCTCGGCGGGGGCGGGGGCCGGCGGCGCGGCGCGGCGCTGCGCACCCCCGGCTGCCCCAGCGGCGGTAGTGGCGGGGACGGCGGCGTCCCGCGGGGCGCCCATCGCCTCCGCCCGCGCCCCCGTCCGGGGCGGAGGACGGGCCCAGGAGACTGCGAGCTCGGCCAGAGCCCTACACGTGCCTTTGTTCAACACACAAGTCACCCGCGCCCCCGTCAGCGTAACCGGGGCGGAAGCATTGCCCGCCCCGCGCACCTCCGCCTGGCCTCCCTGCCCGTGTCAGCTGCCCCCAGCAGCCTTCCGGGTCTCGCACCTCCGGCCACGAACCACACCTGCCCGCCGGGCTCGAGCAGAGCCACCGGCGGGCATCACGGCATCCCTCTTCCCGTGACATTGCTCCGGCCCCTGGGCACAGGGACCCCACGCAGCCCCCGTGGAGAAGCACCGCACCTGCCGGCACCCGGGCCCTGCGGGACAGAGCCAAGGCACCGTCCTCGGGGAAGGCCACAGTGAAAGCCTAGGGTCACCTTCAAATATTTCACTTTTCAACGTGAACCAGTTAAACTGGTTTCAAAGCCCTGAACTAGTTCAAGTTGACTAGCATGAACTGAACCAAAATAACTTCATCCACAACCAAGTTTGCACCAAAATATGTACTAGTTGAAATAACTGCACAGCCCCTGCGGTTGCATTTCGTTGTGTCTCGCTGTGCACTCTTCACATCCTATTTAAAATGCATCAGTAAAACCCACAGACAGCATCAATGCCCAGCTGACTATCTAACGTACTAGAATAGACCAGCTGGAGTACAGATGGCACATATGTAGGAATGGCATCATACGCTGCAGGAAAGAGCAGGGTGGTTACATACTACCCTACAGTAACATCTGAAAGCTTTAATCACACGAGTTACATAAAGAACTTCAATGCAAAATGTTCTTTTGCATCCAGAGCAATTACGGTAACGGACAAAGTTGTTAGAAGAGAGACAGGTCTCATTTGTCTAATGTATAACTAAAAAGCAAGCATCACACGTACAAAAAACGTATCGCAGATTGCTTCTTTACTCACCTGCACACCTTCACTGCAGTTTCAGAGCAGAGCTGGTGGCTGGCTGTGGCCAGACTGCAGCGTTTCTGGTCTGTCCCCCTGGCTCTCTCACTCCCAGGGTGTCAGGTCGAGGAGCAGCAGCAGCAGAGTTCAGCCCACACCGAGGTCGTGTATGCCTTGATGAACTGAGCAGAATCATCACAGAAAGATCAAACCAAACAAATTGGGTGTCGGAAGCTATACAAGTTTGTGTCAGTTTAACCCATACCTTAGTTCATWCCATGTGAAAATCTTTAGAGTATTGCGAGAGAACAGCTAAATGTCGAAGTCTGATTCCCCTTATTTTTATTAAGAATATTTCTGTCCTGTTTTGTGCATTCCCTACATTCATCTTAAAATCATATTAAATACCTTGGTGCGTTGTTTTTTGGTGTCTCAATGCTCACTACGACTCCGGTTGAAAAAGTTACATCACAGTCTCCAACGTCTGTTATCCTACTGCCCCTCAGCTGTAAGGAATACTTTTTTTCTCCTGGCTGCTCTGCAGCGCATATAAATGGTAATAGCTCTGACAATTAATACAAGCTATCCCGTAGTTAAGTTGGAAGAGCTTTTCTTTTTTAATAGCACTATTAATAAAATAGTAAACCAGAAAAAATGCTAAATAGATAATACAACCTCTAAGAGCTTGCACTTTTACACATATTCTGTGTGCAATAATAGAATATAAACTTATAGTTGAAATGATACAGCAGAAAATTATTTAGAATATAGAGATCATATGCAGGGATTGTTCCAAACAAGAAGACAGTAAATAAGCGTGAAGTGAGGAGGGTCAAGAAAAATAAATTTTTACCCACACATGTTTTTCTCCAGATACTATTGTATGCTAAAAGACTAACAAAACTTAAGTTACACTTTCAGGATTCAAACTTTCCAATTACTTCAATATAATGATTTTTTTCACCCTCAATCTGTCCCCATACCAATGGTCATGCACCAGGTTAATGAAGTTTCTCATCAAATAAAGATACTTGGATCTGCACCTCAGATAAGTTCCTTTCCAATTAATTCCATCTCCTTCCCTTCGAAACTCTAAGCAACAGCAACAACAACAAAGATGTAAACCAAAGTGCAGTCAAAATGCAGAGTAAATAATTAATGTGAAGGGAAGCAGAAGAGTTCAGAAGCAAAATGTAACAGACTCAAAATATTTGTTGTGGAGGAGAAAAAACAGAACTGACGCAAGCCCAAACCTGCAAAGAGGTACAGAACCAAGATCTCAGAGTACCAGAAAGTCACTGAATGTGGATTTCACAAACCATTGTTATAACAGCATCTTTTAAAACACAGATTAATACATAAAATAGAAACTGCAGTCTTATTTAAAAAGGCATTTCCTTGCAGTCAGAAAAAAAAAAAAAACCCACCCAAAATTCTATTTTAGACTCTGAACTTTGCTTTGTAGGATACAGATTAAAGCTGGATAGGAAATACAGGGTGGAAAACAACAACAACTTATCAACTGGAATTTAGGTGTAATAGAACAGTGACCCATAACAGCATGGAGAAATTTGGAAGGATGCAGAGAAAAATGTTTTGACTGTGAAAATGCCATGCATGTTAAAGGTAAGCAGTCGATCATCACCAGAGTTGCACTAGGGATCTGGGCAGCAGACTTAGTATAGACAGAGGCACTTACTGCTGCTGACTCACTGAAAGTTACTGCTATGTTAAAGGAACAGATTAACTTCAGCATGACTTTTAAAGACTTCTTTTTTCCTGAATTTTATTTATTGCCCCCTGCCAGCGATTCTTTGGAAGTTCATAATATAAATATTTGCTTTGAGAGGAAATGTAAAAAAACAAACAAAAAAAATCCCAACAAAAAACTCCACCCCACACCGCAAGGCTGTAAGTGTTTACTGCTTAAGACTCACATTTTCCTTCAAGCCCAAGCAGGCTGCTCCATCTAGACCATGACAAATCCAGTTTGTTCATCCACACTGGCTGCATTTCCTTTGGGAAATACTTAATACATTCACAAAATTAACAGTCGACTCATCCCAGCAACATGAAGCACACACACATGCCTGCAGGCACACCAGGGATCCTCACAGACTTGCAAAACACCCAGTATACGGTTACATTTTGGCAAGTCATTTTAATTAAAAGCTAATCTTTGGCGAGTCCTTTTAATTAAAGTTCATCTTTCAGGGACTCAGCACAAAACTCCCCCGCTACACATCAGGGAGAAACTCCCACTCATTCTCCATGTTTCCATTTCTTTCTTTTCCCCCTCCAAATAAAGCACACTGACAACTTTTGAAATTACAGAGGGAAAGAAGTACAGCAACCCTGAAACGCTGCCCGCTCCTCCCCGCCCCAGCTGACAGGACTGAACCACGGGCAGGCACAGGCAGGATACCGAACGGTAACTCCATATATACCACGCAGGCACTGCTAATTATTTTATCCCGCCTTGACCTTGCCAGCGGACAGCCTGGCAGCGCAGGGGATCACCYTCGAGCTGAGGAGCCGCTCCCTGCGCTGGGGGACCCCGGCTGCCCGCCCGTCCCCTCAGGCGAGGCGCTCCGGCCCCGCCTCAGGGAGCGCGCGGCCCCGCCCGCGAGCCGCGGGGAGCGCGCCGTCACCAGCTCGAACCGCACGCACCGCCCGCCGGCGCTGTCCGATTGGCTGGCGCGCGCCGAGAGGCGGGGCCGGCAGGCGCCCACTCCCGCCTCCCAGCACTGCGCCTGCGCAGTGGCCGCCTGCCGCCGCCGGGCTGTCTCATCCGGGTCTTCGGCGCGGCAGTTGGGCGATGGCGACGGTAGCGGAGCTGAAAGCAGGTTGTGGGGGTGGAGGGGTGCCGGAGGGGGTGGGGAGCCCCGGGGGGTGGCGGCGGAGGCACTTCGGACCACCGAAAGGGCGGGCAGCCGGATTTTCCTCATACACCCGGCGGCCGGTTGGGGCTCGTAGTCGCCCCGGGCGCTAATGGGGACGGCCGGCTCCTCACACCGCCCCTTGGGAGCCGCAGGAGAAACGTCCCTAAGCCTCCACACAAGGACTCTGCCCTTGTCCTTTATCTCGGTCTGGTTTTCACTCGTTAAAAACATCGTGGTCCAGTAACATCCCACTTCTGAAATTGCTAGAACGTATGTTTACTAAAAAAAATATAATTGTGACTTCTTCGAAGGCTTAGTTTTTATCTGTAACATTCCTACTGTTGTTACCTAGCGGCATATGCACAGGTGCGGTTATCTCATCTTTATTTCACTGTGAACATGCTGAAATTATGTTTATATTGTGGATGATAAATGCTGCTTGAATACGTTTGGCTTTATATTAACAGATCTTTTTATGGTAATAGTTTTAAAGGACACACTGGAAAAAAGAGGTGCTCTTGGACAAATAAAAGCAAGGATCAGAGCTGAAGTTTTTAATGCACTGGATGACCAAAGTGAACCACGGCCACCACTGTCTCATGAAAATCTCTTAATCAACGAACTAATTCGTGAATACCTGGAATATAACAAATATAAATACGCAGCATCTGTTTTAACTGCAGGTATTGGGGTTGAATTTTTGTTGTCATCACTGTATTAATAGACATTTACTGTTTGGTTGAATAATTCCACTGATACTATGAAATTAATAAGTGAGACCAAGCTGCAAAATCTTGTCTTCCCTTGGAAATACATAAGATACAGCATTAAGCCAAATCATACCATTAGTTTTCAAGAAAACTTACCCTTTGCTCCTTATCCTTGAGGTAAATGCTTTGACAGAGCAGTTGATGCAAGAGCAAGAAAACTTGCCTGCAAAATCAAAATACCTTTCCTGAAATACCTGTTTTTGTTTTGGAAAATGGCTATTTTTAAAGCATGTATAACATTTTTTTTCTCATTGGCATTTGGGTAAAATAAAAAAATAGAAATCCTACAAATGAACAAAATTTCTTTGAGGAATAATTTAAACTAAAGTAATACATACATAAAGTAGTTGATAGTCTGAATTACAGCAATTCTGGCAATTCATGCATATAGCATCAGAAACGTGGTTAGATGTCCTCAGCTTAAATAACAAAAAAGAATATGAAGAAGGTCCATATTTTTTAACAACTGCAGTTAAGTATTATTGTTACTGGCTGTGCTAAAATACCAATATTTGACAGCTGTTTAGACTACAACATCTAAATGGTAGCCGTAATTTATATCGTACAGCACTTAATTATTTTTGCAGCTATTGCTAACTTGTATTTGAAATTTGAAGTTCTGTAGTTGTGCTTAGATACAGTAATTACACTTGCTATTTAATAATTTGATATATTTCACTATTAAAATTACAGGCACAAAGGTTAATCTTGAGAAGAGGGAATGGATACTGTCTGTATAGTAGTTAATGTGTGGAATCTGTTTGAGAACAGTACTTTTTTAGAGAGTTTGCCTGATTAATTTATCTTTACAGTGTAAGACACTAATATTATTCTTAGATTCCTTCAGAGTGAAGATAAAAATTGTAATATGCTATTGTAAATTTTATGAGTATGAAGCACTAATGTTTAAGTGAGTTCCCTGGAATTACAATACACTGTTAGATATTAATAGTCTAAAAGGGAGGTGTGCGCTCTCATTTTCTTTTGAAGTCTCCTGAGCAGTCTTTAAAAGTTAATTGGTGATGTTTTTCTTAACAGTCTTAAGAATTTTGGGGAAATCTCTTTTCCAGAGTCTGGCCAGCCTGAAGTGCCCTTGGATAGACAGTTTCTTGCCAAAGAGCTGAACATAGTCGAAGACACAAATGGAAAATCAGTGTAAGGAGCAATTTTGGAATGCACAGTATATTCTGTTCTGCATGTATTTTTCTCTTTAGTGTTATTATAAATCACATATAAATGTTCTCACCAATTGAAAGGTGACTAGATCACAGGGCTGATTCTGACGTGCTGGATTCAAACCCACAATGTCAAACATGGGGCCATTTTCAAACATACTCAAAATGAACATTTAATTCTGCTAACTCTATAGCATTCTCCAGATAGTGTACTTGCACACCGAAACACAAGTCTCTTACCAGTACAGTCTTCCCTACAGTCTTCCCTACAGTCAGAAGCAGAAAACAGATATGCTCTTTGCTTATCAGTGAGTTGCTTTTGTCGTGGTTTAACCCTGGCCAGCAACTAAACACCACGCAGCTGCTTGCTCACCACCACCCTCCGGTACGATGGGAGAGAGAATTGGAAGGGCACAAGTAGGAAAACTCGCAGGTTGAGATAAAAACAGTTTAATAATTGAAATAAAACAAAGTAGAACAGTAATAATAACAGTGATAACAACAACAACAMTAGAATATACAAAGCAGGCGATGCACAATGCAGCTGCTCACCACCTGCCAAACCGACGCGTTGCCTGATACGCGAGAGCCTGTCCCAGGACACCAGAGCCCCCCCCACACTTAGTTTTATACTGAGCATGACATCGCATGGTATGGAATACCCCATTGGCCAGCTGGGTCAACCACCCCGGCTATGCTCCCCCTGCCAGCTTCCCATGCACCTGGCAGGGCATGGGAGGCCAAAAAGTCCCTGATGCAAGCACCACCCAGCAACACCCAAAACATCAATGGGCCATCAACGCTCCTATTATACCAACCCCAAAACACAGCACACACACCCCCAGCTACTGGGAAGAAAGTTAACTCTGTCCCAGCTGGAACCAGGACAGCTTTGTAGAGCAATAAAAAGGTGATTGTACTCTGAGATTAGATATAAATTCACAACGCTCCGATACGACTGCATTAATGAGCTAGGGTACTGAAGCAGGTTTAAACACATTCAGTGTTCTCTGTAGCTTGTGCTGTCAGAATCTGTCAGGTGCTTGGGAAGAATCAAGTTTGGGATGCGCAGCCCGCCAAAGTCTGATCCTTTGTACTGCACGAGTGCAAATGTGGATCTGTGTTCTTGTGCTAAGCATGCTCCGGTTCTTCACCTACAGGGGATCTGGAGCTTAGTTGAGAGTGTCTCTTAGTGCAAGCTTTTTAGGAGAGTGGTGGTGTTCGGGGTGGGCTTAGGTCTGTGCTTATTTATATAATGACAYTTGGCATAATGTATTTTAAATAATTACTCTAAAGACATCTGTACATATTCTAGAAGTAAACATTAAGGTCTCAGAAGTTCTGAGGAAAGAGTTTTTTTAATGCTCAGTATTTCATAGACTTCATAGACTGATTTTGTCATTTCTCTCTTAAGCAGACCTCTCTTGTACGGAATTATCTCTCATTTCTTACATGGTGGTAAAGAAGAAAGTACCCAGAATACCCTTCCAAAAGTGTCTTTGCTGAATTATCCAAAGCAGAACCTTGGCAAACCACCTACTGAGAGAAATCAGAAAGGTGGGTGTGGGTATGGGGTCATTTTTCCAGAAGTTTTACTTGTGACTAGATTTTCTGTACAATACATATGCTTATAACAGCATAAACATGCAGCTGGACACAGTGTACCTCCTTCTCTGTGCGAGGAATGCTTTGAACTGACACCTCCTTTGTAAGAAAAATTCTTCAGCAGAATGGTGTTTATACCTCAAAAATACCATTAAGCTGTGCTACCTGACCATACCTGTTGCTCATATATTCATTTAAGAAAGGTCCTACTGTATCCAGCTCAAGAAAGACCSACCCATGATTTCTAAAACAACCCATATATGTGCCTTTGCTTAAATAAGTGACCAACTTACACCAACTCTTAGGCCTGCTTCTCTCTGCCAGTATGCTAATGGGACAGCATATACGGCATACAAATCTGATGCCCTCAGAAGTGCTTGACTGGCCTTCAAATGTGTCAGTAGTAGAACTTTCTCTCTTATGGGGGAATGTATTTTATTTATAAAGCAGACATTTTTAAAAATTGCAGACAGCCAAATGTATATAATTTCTCAACAGTACAAGGTACTGTGAAGCTCCTGTTGCCTTGTGGTAGCTGTAGCTGCTTCGTAGTTTCTAGAGGGAAGGGGAAAAAACTTAATTGTTTAGCTTTATTCTCTTAAGGCTTTTGGACTGTTAAAAACTGAAAACTCATTTAAATTGGACAGCTGTTCTATTCTAATTAGTTTTGCTGCTCTGCAGTTACTGGTAAAGACCAGAAAATACTAATATCCCAATTCTCAGCATTGGAAAGGTCATCCACTAAATTGCTTTACCATTTTCCTAAAAGTTAAACTGGCCAAATTGTACTCCCTTATACTATTACAAATCTGGAATGGGTCAGCTAGAGACAGTCTTATTACATTAGCAATTTAATACAAGAATTTAACCTAAATTCTCAGTAAAGTATGTTAAGTAGCAGGCGTATCGCTTTGTTTCTCATCTGTTCTAACTTACCTAATTTCTATAGAAAGTTCTTAACTCTTTAGCTGTTAATTTTTTATATGGGCATAAACGTTTTCTGAGGACGTACTTCACATCCCATTGACTGCAGAAGCTTAAGCTCTGAGTTCATTGCTCTATAGTAGAACACTGCTAAATCTTGTTTTCCCTTTCTGGTCTCCTTTTTGACTGGTTACAATTCATACTGCTTAAGCTACAGAATGAAAGGGATCATTGGTCCAGTTTTTTCCTTCGAAGAGTCTGCTTGGCACATTACTTCACTTTCTACTGTGAGAATTTAGTACTATTGTGTTAGTACTGTCAACTATTTCTTTTGTGTCCAAAAATTTGAAAAATATGAGGCCTGAGATATTACTGACATCTAAAAAGTGTGAGAGAAGTACTAACACCTTTTCTTAACAGTTAATTCAGTCAATGTTGTTTCCCTTCTGCCAGAAGAGGGGGCTGAAGAAATAAAATTTCAATACCAAAACTGCTATAAATGATCTCTTTGTTAGAAAATAATTATTCCTATCAGAAATTTCTCCATTTTTAAAAACAAATTCAGTGTAAAGAAGAATGGTTTTTAAAGTATAACTTTGTACCTCAGTTCTGAAATTGACTTTGTGCAGGGTCACCTTGCCCTGTTGACTCCAATGTAATTTCAGGTGGGGATTTAATTGTTTAGAGTTAGTTACAAAACTCGGGATTAACCATAACACATGACAGCACATTGCTTTTTGTACTAAACAAAAATAAAACAATTTTAAGGCTTTTAACCTTTAAGTAACTATAGTCTGAAATTACTTTCTGCATGTGTTTTGTGGAATATGTCAGTGGAGACCTAAAGGCAGTGGGTTTAAAATACTAATTACCTACCTTTTTCAATTAGGCTGCATATTAAGGTAATCAAGTCCATTCATAAACTCAACCCTCCAAGTCTCATATTTTAACATCTAACTTGCTTTTCATATTATCTTCAATTATCTTGCTTATTTAGTTGAATGAATATTCCAATAAACTGGTGTACAGAACGGGAATCCTGTTAAAACATGTGGAATCTGGTGTTTCTGTTAGTTCATTCACTATAGCTGAGCTGAAGTTGTCTGAAATCTTATCTCATACAGTTGCATGGAAGAATGTATTTGTAAAATTGCCTGAGTTGCCTATGATGATATTCAGTATCAAAGTTGATAATAGTAGAAAATAACACTTATACTTTTGGATCTCCAGATGCGTGAGAATACTTATGTCTGTGTTTCATTTTCAGATAGAATTCCAGAACCAGGAAGGATGGCTGGCATGAGCATCGAAGAGCCCCTTGTTTTACGAAGTATAAACAGATGATGGCTTTCATATGCTAATTTCACATGTAAAGTTCTGTAAGAGTTAATTTAGGAAATTCCTCTTTGCATAAATTTCCTCAGTATGTCCAGTGGGACCATGAGACAGGATGACAGGGTCATACTTATTGTCAATGACAAAAATGTTAGCAAAGGCTCTCCTCCTCCAGTGCTGATAGAAGGAAACTGTATATGAAGTCAGATTAGTGAAGCCTGTGTCTAGAATTGGGCCTAAAAATACTGGGTTTACTTTATAAAAATTTGTCAGATAACTTATCATTTCTGCACTTCCTTTACTATGCTATGTCTTTGTGTGTCTTTCCTGTGTTTCTGAATAAAATTTTTCAGTTTTATTCTGTGTGGTATTTTGAAAGTGTTCAAACTAAACATTTTAATCATTCTTCTTTAAAAAGAAGCAGCTGCTACTTTCGGATAAGTATGGGAAAATAAATCTGAATAGAAAATTAAAGTGCTTTAGAGGAATAGTTGTTTTTAATTCTCTGGAAATGAGGACTATATTTATCTTCATGCCAACAAACAAATGAGGGTAAGTCTTTTCCATCTGGAGTTGCTATAAATTGTACGGTGTAACACTGAGTGTATGGGAGGGGAGGAACTTCTGGTTTTTTCCCCAAACAACATGAAACTCAAAAGTCCGGCAAAGCTAAAAATAAAGTTAATAGTAGATTACTGATTCCCAGAACTTTTTTTAGCCGAGGTATTTACATGTTTTGAAATGGTAATTTATTTTAAAAGCCAAACTTACAGGGGTACATCAAAAATAACAGGTAGCTATTTTTCTTTACTCATTTTAACAAAATGTATGGATGTTAATGTTTCCAGTGGTACTGAAAGGAGTTTTGTGTAAATAAATTTTTAGGGTTGTGTTCTTAAAAATCTTAATTGTTAGATAAATGGTACAGTAAGTGGGGAAAAAAAAAAAAAGGAAGAGAACATGCAATTTGTGAATTTAAGTGAAAGGACCCTGAGTTGTACAGACTGCAAAGTTTGCATTTATCTTGATTTGACCCAGTTAGCATTACAGGTATTTTTTTATTTTGATAAGCAGCCTAGCCTCTACTCTAATGTGAAATTGCAGAGAATAGTTATGGGTTGAAAGGAGAAGTTGCATTTATCCATTTGAAGCCTCAGCCATGAGTTCAYCCCCTTTGTGTGACTGGCAATACTGCCAGCTCCCCATTTGCTGATTTGTAAGTATCTCGGGACTGTTTCCAAGAGGGGGGGGACATGTGTTTGCAAATATACCTCAATCAAATCCATCTTTAAGTCTTTTGTAGCTTTGCATCAATTATAATTGACCATTGGGTCAAGCAAGCGAATTTATTTCCGTATGCCTTCACTGTTTGCTCTGTGCTAACACCACCGTCAGGTTCAACTACTTGGCTGAAGAGCCATTCGTGTAAAAACTACCACCACGGGATTCTGCCTCATTACTAGGGTCTTTCCTGCCACATTAATGCAAATACGCACAATCACTAATCTCTCTCTTAATTTCTCTGTCTAAAAATATAGTAGAAAAATGGTCTTCTAAGCTGTTATTTGCAAATTACCTTCATTTTGCAATGAGCTGAAAGTACCTCTATGGAAAGYTGCAAAAATGAGTTTTTGAACAATGCAGATATGATTGCTCTGGCCACAGAAATTCCCGAATTTTTAATTTCAGTTTTCCAGAGGTTAAGTGCTAGACTCCTGTTTCTCCATAAACCAGTGGGTCAAATTGCTATGTATATTTGGAATCTGAATTGTCTTTTCAAGGGCAAGGAAAAAGGCTCTGGGAAGCACAGGAGCTCTAACCTTCTACGCTATGCAAATCTTCCAGTGTAACCAAAGCCATTGCGTCTGCTTTCTGTCTTCCCACCATAGATCATACAGAAGCTGCCCAGGTGCCATGGTGCTCCCTGCGAAATGGATTTTTAGTGGTAGAAATTAAATACAGTTTTTRTTCTGGTTGAAGGCGGCAAAGAGATGTTTGGTACTTGCCCTTTCCCAAGCACACAGCTCAGCAGGCTCATGGTCTCCACAGCCATGAAAGCAGAGGCAGTTACAAGGGTGTCCTTCACTGAGCTTCGAGGTAAAGGTGTATATCTGAAATCAGAGAAGAAATCCATTTAAGACAGAGAGAATCTTGGGACTATTTTCTTTGGGGATTGCAGCTTCAGCCCATTGTCAGGATCCTGTGCTGGGACGGTGGGTGGGAGCTGGCCTGTTTACTCTCAGTGCAACACGCATTTCATCGTAATTCTCTAATACTCTCACAGTACAGATTTGGGGGTTTGGAACAATCTCTTGTTTCAAAGTATAGTCATTGTACAAGCAAATTAAAATAAAATGAAAGTGTATTTCCAGTGATACTTCTTTGTACAACAAAGCTTTGAAATATGTCTATGAAGATATACTGGTCTAATCACATTATTAATGGTCTAGCATTTATCCTGACGGTACGTGAAATATGAGAGCATCTTTCAAGATGCAGACATATAGCGAGTCCTATGAATGTCAGGCTGCCTTACTTGTTAATGGCTGAAGAGGAATTGCAAAGCCTGTACAATACGGCTGCACTTTCCAAAAAATCGTTCCTTAAAAGTTTAAGTTAAGCGAGGTCAGTATTTAGATGAAAATAATTCACAATCCTAGAATCACAGGTTCAGGTTTTAGATGAAATTGCCACCTAGGTGAGCATGCACAAAAATAATTTTCTCAAATAATTTAAGAAGCTCCATCTAGCTTAATCACAGACTGATGTCTTGCATTAACTGCCCTTGTTCTTTCTACTGACATCAGAAAATGAAGAAAAAAAAAAAAGAAAAAAAAAGATATAAGCATGTAGAAGTTTGGGGGTTTTAATGAGCAAAATGCATTTCTGAATTTTATTGGAGATAGAACACTGTAACTGAGACTGTTACGGAGGGAGTTAGGTTAAAAGAGGCTGTTCTTTGTCTAAGTGTGATATCACAAGTGAAAGTGGCAAGGAGCCAGTGAAGTTTGGAGTGGATATCAGATCTGGAAAGCACTTTGGAAGAACTTAACCCACAAGTTTAAAAAAAAAAAAAAAAAAAAAAAAATTTCTTTAAAACCAAATTTTTGCTCTCCCCTAGAATCGGAGGAAACTATGTTTATAGGCACCACAGCATCGGTGCTGTTTCAGAGGTGTTAGTTTCTGTCATGCACAGGGGAAATTTTTTTTTAAGCTTTATCAACATGCTCCAAGGAGTCAGTTACGCTTTCCTTCCTGAGCGCCCTTTGTATCAAGCTGAATCTTAGTGTCAGTTGATCAGTTTTCCGGAGGAGYCATTATCATTGGGTGATTATGTTTAGGAAAAGAAACCCCAAAATATTTGTTCATACTTGCAAAGACACCCTTTCAGTAGCAGCTGGTGTCCAACTGATTCAGAATTAACCTGTGTGCTTCACATACTTCACTTGACCTGCAGCCAGCATTAAGCACAAAGCTTAACATGAAGCAGTCGGTGACGATTTTACCTCGTCAGACTACTCTCATGATTAATTGTTCTAGTCTGGAYGCAGACTGCCCCTCCTGTTGCAAGAGCACAGCGCAACACAGGTGGTAACCCACCGGTACGCTTGTCAGTTCCAATTACATATGTCACCTTAGAGAAACATGGTTGGTAAACTTAGGTAAAAACATTTTTAAACAAAAAAAAAATTGCTTACCTGACACACACTATTTAACAAACTAATATCACCATTCATGCTCTTCTTTTTTCCCTCAGTTGCATTCAGGTTACACCATGGTAAGGCAGCTGAAAGTTTCTTTCTTTCCTTCTCAAGTCCTCTTCCCCCCCCCCAGTACAATATTTACAGCGCAAATTCAGCAAGGAGATATTTTAAGGGCATGCTGCTCAACACTTTATTTTTTCTAGAAAAGTAATTAAAACAAATAAACAAATCAGGGGTGGGTGGGGCGGGGTGGGGTGTTAAATAAAGCTTATTTGTTGCCACAAAGGTATCATCCACTGGGAATCCACAGCTTTCATTTTGAGGCAACTTTGGTTTTAAAAAAAACAAAAAACAAACAAAAAAAACCAACAACAACAACAAAAACACTTAGGAAAGTCCAACCAGGCTATTATATTAGTATATTCTTACGTTAACTTTTAAGTGAAGGTTGGAAGCCACGCTTACACTTATCAGTTCCTACCCCACATGGCTCGAGAGTGCAACTGTTTCAGTCCCAGCAGTAATATTTTTTAGACTTTCCAGCTCCGTTTAATGTCACATCATATATCGCCCTCCACCACTGCCTCTGTTAAACACACTACTCAGGCAGCAAGCCGGCATGTGCACATGCAGCGGTTTGCAAACCAGCCAGAATAATTTCCACTCCTTTTTAAGCTACTATTAAAATGCGCCTGTTTTTGTGAAACAGCTGCATGGGTTTAAAAGGAACTTCTTAGGATAACTTTGATGAATGTTAAAATGATCACAATTTTCAGAGGATCCCCTTGCATTTCATTATTTTATATTCATTATATTCCTATTTAAAAGCTAAGTTTGCAACTGAGAAACTGGGAGGGGGGGAGGGGGAAGTGAACTGCCCAGTGAGGAACTTTCTGCTAACAAGGGCAAGTTTCTTGGATTTATGTCCTGGTGATCATTTCCCCTGGCTTTGCTCCAACACAGTCACACATGCACGAGTCTGATACGACACTGCTGCCTTTCAGCTCCTGGGAGGGCTTTGCATGGCTGCGTGGCAGCCCCGCACCTTGCGAGGCAGCGGACACTGACCCTCCACCTGGAAGGACAGGCTGCAACCGCTGGGACTGCACGACTCTGTTGGCAAATCTGGTCTTCTCCAGCTAAAGCCTGGAAATGAGTCTATCTGATACTTCTGAAACATTGCAGGGAAGAAACCCAGATGCTCTTCCCCTCTCTCCTCTTTGCCCAAATTTGTTCACCACTCGTCAGAGCTGAAAGAAGGGGCTACAGGTCTGTCATACCTGCAAGGGCTGGTACTTTGACCAAGTGACAGCAGAGGTTTTCAGCCCAACCTCCTCTCATAGGTATTTTTTTAGGATGCTGAGACCAATATGAGCCTTATCCATCTTCTCCAGGAGGGTTTATTTTCCAGAGAAGACAGGACTGTTGATGTCAAGAGAAATTATTTCGCCCAGGACTATGCTCTGATCCTTTGGGTATACACCATATTTAGTCTGTTGCTGAGAGGGGGTTGTTTCGGTATTTTGTATTTGGCATGTTGATGGGAATTCCTAGAGGATCCTAGCTTTCCCTTTTTGGGATGTCTCCATCCACAGGTCTTGCTGCACAAGGCTGTTGGCTACTAGCGGGGGAAGGAGGGGGGACAGCTGGGGACTGAAGGGTTGGGGGGTGTGAGGGAGGTTTGACGAGGACCAGATCACTCCCTCACCCCTGCAGGTCTGGCTCCCAGTGCCCTGCCCTCCTCTCCCCCCCCCAGCGCACGCTGCCTGCCGCCTGTGCTTTCCACTGCATCCCGGGGACTGCTCCCCCTCAGCTATTCATCACTTCTTCCTTTTATGGACAGAGGGAGGTATTTCTTATATATGAAAAAGTATTTACAGTCCTTTCTCAGGAACTGAGCTGCGCACCAGATCGCAAGTGAAACTTTGGCAAATCCGCTGGGGAGGTGGGAAGTGACCCTCTTGTTCCCCAGGGACAAAGGAGGCTTAAACCAGCCCCAGGCTCCAGATGTCACATAAACACATGGAGACCCAGAGCAACCTCCACCCACGCATCCCTGCTGTGTTAGGAATAACCCTCCTCTCTCAAGCAAACCCTGAACTCAGGGACTTCTCTTAGCTCCAAGAAAGTGCACGGTGGGTGGGAAACCTCCTGTGCCACGCGGGACCGTGATCTGCCCTCTGTCCTTCTCGGCAGGGGCCACGAGGGGCGAGGATGCTGCCAAGGCAGGAAGGAGTTAAAGGTCCATTTGCTTGGCCAAACAGTTTCACCCTAGGAAAAAGAAAAACCTCCAAACTTGTGAGTTAGTTAGGGACACCCACTTCAAGTTAGGGGCACCCACTTCATGCCTTTCTGAAAGCCAGAACCAGCCCGCTTCCCTAAGAGCGGCTYGGGGCAGGGGCAGCAGCACAGGGTTAGGCCCCGCTGGGAATGAGGTCCTTGGCTCAGGCTGTCTTTTTTAACCCAGGTACCCAGAGGATTTTCCAGCAGGACGTGGTTTCCAGGGCCCCTCCCCATTGACAAGATTCTCCTCCTCTATATAGGGAGGCTGCAAAGGCGGCGAGGACTTGGACTGTCCCGGCTGGTGGCTGTACAGGTTCCCGACTCTCCAATTCACTCTCTGCTCCCCTAATTGGACGCCTGTAAGTACCGCGGGGGCCGGAGATCCCTGCTGGGGACGGGGCTGGGGGCTGGCCGCGCTTTGGGATGGAGCAGTTTGGCAAACGAACTATTAATGCTACTTTGCAAACACATTCAGTGAATTAACCTGCAGATAGCGTAGGAACTGGAAATAGGAACAGACCTATCGGACACGCTCAAATGGTTTATCCCGATTTGTGTATTACTGATTGGGTTCTGTTTAAAATGCATTAGAGACCATGCACGTTTGAAAGCGTGCACAGATGTTCCAGCCTGTTCCTCAGTCGATTCGAAAACTGCTATTGCCGAATCGAGCCTTAAAGATGCTGGCTGCAGAGCACAAGGTGCGCTCCAAGGCGGCGGCAAGGCAGCCCGCAAGGTGCTGCGCGCTGCGGGATGGTGGCAGGTACCCGCGGCAATGAAGCATCACACGTGCATTCAGTAAAGAAGAAACCTGGTAGCCTGAGCAGCTGATCTTCTTTCAGTATTTCTACTTTCTCAGTGCTAATAAAGGAACTTAGTGCACTTCYCATGCTGTTTAAAGAAAGTGTAACCAAATAAAATAATTAGCTTGTCAGTTACTTTAAACAGGAAAAATGCTTAAAAATTAGAAGAAGAACTGGAAATGTTTTTACAGAAATRCCTTAGCATTACATATGTGTGTTTTTAGTACTCTGGGAATAAAGTTTAAGCGAAACTAATCTGATAATTCACTGAACTACACTAATCTGAGTAATTTCAAACGTGACATGCCTTTTTTTTTTTCAAGGGGAAAATAGAGCAACAAACTTCTAACTTTAACAAAATACTGTGAATAAATTAAGACGACAGTAGATGGCAGTATAGAAAGCAGCTTCAGTGTCATCCCAGAAGCTCACTTGCTTCTTTCACACACTCATATATGTATGTGTGTGTGTGTGTGCATGCTCACATACATAAATGTTGATATGTATGCGAGCAGCATATGTGTGTGCATAACTAAGAAGCAATATGAGATATTTTAAATATAAGGGAAATCAGGTTTGTCATTATTATCTAATACATACATCTCAATAAAATCTTTTCTAAAATGCACTTGTTTAAAAACAAGCCCACCTTCTCCTTCACTCAAAGCTTTGCAGCTTGCAACAAGACGCTGYGCACGGACTGCCTTGCTGAACTCCCAAAGTTCACAGTTCCCTCAAGCCACGCAGCGGCTAAAACAACGGAGCCCCAGAGAGCAAAGCGCTTGATTAAGGAGTCACTTTAGTACATGATACTCCTCTGGCTGCATTCGCTTAGATGTAAACAATGATTTTTATTATCTCTTTTGCAATTGACACGCTAGTCCCTAAAAGGTATTTGTTTTGAATTCGTTATCATTACATTTTTGTGGAACAGCTAGTATTGAGAAGAACATCACCATATATGGTAGCATGCATAGATGTATGCAGAGGATCCCGACTCTTTATAATTCACTGAGACTTATTAGTTGCAAATCTGTTGGCTTTTAAGTATGTTAATTTTAGAAGAAGCCAAGAGCTAGCGATAGCTTTCCAACTTGTGCAAAGTCCAATTAAAATATGGATTATTTATGAATTCTAATGAACATGCAGAATGAGATTTACTTAATAGAATGACATTTGAGGGTATTCAAAATAGCTGGTATTTTCCAGATCAAGGGAATCTATCCCCACATGACGCAATTCAAGTCTTTTTTCCTCTTTTCTAATTTTTACAGTTTATAACACAGGTAATAACCTGGGCCAATTTCTTTGGAGTATTAAAAGAGCTATCAAGTGTTTAATCAGAGTTATGTAGTTACTTGCATTAACAGAGCTGAGAAGACCTGACAGGAGACCAAGGCACTTACAGACAATTTGATTAAAGTACATGGAGAATGCATTTAAAAAACAAAACAAACAAAAAACCACAGCCCTGTGAAATTACTGAAAATGTTCTTTCTTAAAATACAGACTTTCCCTCTTCCATCGTTGAACAACCATAAACTACTGATGATACCTCCATGTTCAGACGAAAATGTCCATGATGAGAGTTAGCATTTGAGGGGTGGTCCCGGTGACCAGTGGGGAGAGGTGAAAGGCCCGGAGGGATTGGTAGCAGTGCTCGTGACAAAGCTAACTGTGCTGGGGAACCAGTTCCCAAATGAAGATCGCAAGGTTAACATTCACCCCTAGAT